>KV750021.1:0-36472 GCA_001692915.1 Glonium stellatum
AGCGTAAGCTAGCGTAAGGAAATTTGCGAAATTCATGTAATGCTAACAAGTGCCATCCCCGCGGTATCAAAGTGCGGGGTATGATTGATTGTGTTTTCTTAGCCCTGTGGGGCGATATGCGGTTACTAGACTTTCCGTGTGGTATAATTGAGCGGAAAGATCGGCCTCATTGGCGAATCGTCGCACCTAAGCCCAATCTGACCGCTACACGACAGTCGCTGCGTCCTTCACTATCATATTTCATCCCTTTGGACACTGGCATGCTCAGCTTGTTTTCCCACAACCCCTACAGACAGCACGACACATGCGGCCGTCGCTCAGTCCGTCGTCTCGTCCTCTCCATTCGTGGTAAGCTTGATACCCCGTCATCCCATATATGTTTATTGCTGAAGGCGCATGTTAATCCTTCGATGCAAGACAAACGCCCTGGTTTAGAACCGATGTAATTGGTTTCCAAAATTAAACATTTCTATCTCTGTCTCGTAATCCGAGTAGCGAGATCCTTGAGGCGGAGTTCCAGATCAATGTAACAATGCTCCCTGAACTCCCGTGCCTTACCCACCAGCGGTGTACTCGTGCCGGAGGGGTCAGGACCAACACCGGCAAGAGTTTTGATCTTCTGTACTACCTCAGACGCTTGGTTCATCTCCTTCAACATAACCCGAGATCTCCAGGCTGACTGCTCTTCTGCGTCCATGCAGAAGTCACTATAGCCAAGGCCTGAGCTCAGGACACTTGGACTTTGGCCAATAGAACCTCGACCTCTCTGGCGTTCGCTCTCCTCTGAAAGTGCAGCATGACATGACTCTAGCAGCTCTATAATCTGGTACATTATTGTGTTGAATAACATCAAACAGCGAAGATTTCGCGAGCCTTGCTGGATGGCGATAAGCTGGATCAGTTTCTCGAGTGCTTTTTTGACAATGCCAAGCACAAGTTTGAACACCTTCAGCTCTGCCAGGATGTAGTTTTCTAAGTCATTGATGATTTGACAGCAGTCCACAACACACTGGCTGCTGATTCCGTTTTGTTGTTGCCGCCCGGATTGAGCTTCGGTTTGTGCTGTGGGAGTGGTGCTTTCGGTCTGCTGGATTGGTGCGAGTGGCGGCAGTGGCGGCGGCGGAGACGGTGACCTCAAAAGTTCCTCCAGATTAAAATCCAAAGCTGGTAGAACAAAATCATCGCCGGGGGAGGAGGCGACAACGGAGCTAGAGGTACCAGAGAGCGGTCCACTATTTGAGTTGTTTGCAACCCGGATGTTGGAGGAGTCGTCGAGAAAGTCCACACCAGTCTCGGAAGATTCGAGTTGCGAATCAGCAGCCCATTGCATGATATGGTCACGTCCTTCTTCGAACAAGGTATAATCGGTTGAGCTCATCACAGATCCGTTCTGAGTCATTGTATAGGTCATTCTGCGGTCGTTCTGATTTGTTTCTTCCTGAACTCGTCGCTTTCTAGCTCGAATCCCCGGTACTTTACCGACTCTCGACTCGACGTAAATACACTGCGCCCCTATGTTTTGGCATCGCTCACATCCCGTCTTCTCTCCACTACATTTGACCTATACTTGAATGAGTACTAACGATGGTTTAATTATTATGGGGAAGGAAAAAATGTCGCTGACTTTTGCGGCGCAACATTGACTACAAGCAGCGCGAAGCCTTATCGACCGTGTACGTGCCGCCCCCCTTGAACTGGACGGACCGTGATTAGACTCAATGGCATTACTTGGTGATATTACGTTCCACAAACCTTGTTGGAGAAGGGAGCATGGCTAACAAATGAATGGGATGTCGTCAACTAAGGATACGTTGGGTTCCCGAGATCATGATATGCAAGGAAGGAGGCTGCTAAGTGAGGGGCTGTTGGGCGATTAAACAGGTGCACATAACAAGTGTGGGCAAAGTAATCCAAGAATTAGTAACTATCCGTTGGTCGGCACCCGTCAAAGTTATATCGAATGTAATCCCTGAAGAGGTGCTAATCGACCGCGGGCCGTGCCTCAGCATGCATAAAACGCCTCCTTCGGACTTCGTGTTTAATTTTTGCGGAAGCTTACACAGGTCCGGTATGGGGATAACTGTCCATGGGTGATAATTCAAATTGATTGCCCCCAAATCCGGGCATGGCTGTTCAGGGCATTTGATACGCCAACGAAAAAGCTGTCATTCACTACTAGGATTTCAGGGATCAGACCTATGATGCTATGAGTGCCAGTCAGTCCTACGTATCCTAAGGCCCAGTTCGACGAAAAGCCTACAGATTTCTATAGCAACTACACAGATGCATAAAATTAGCCAAGAATGCATAAAACTGCTGTGGATCCTCGTCCACCTGCTCCAGTCGTGATATGATATAATATGATATTATTTTGACTCCGTGTCGGCCTTGTGTTGCCATAGGACGGGGTCCGAAGGACCTCTACTAGAGGGCTACTATTATACTGCCTTGCGGCAGACACGTACCTAAGTACATATGGCCTTAATGGCCCCCTTTCTTCGAGTTCTTCCGGCCTAAAGCCCGGAGCCCTTCTTTATAAGAATAAATTAAAACAATTTTAGCATCTTGCGGTGCCTTTCCCATAAATCCATTACGCTGGTTAACCCACAGGGGAAGATAATACTGCAGACCCCCAACCACCGGCACCGCCGGCCTCGTTACACCCGGCCAATCCGCACGACGTCCGCAGCAAGGGAATTGGCGATATAGGGACGCCTCAAAGCCTAGCCTTTCGGCTCATGGTCTCATCACCCTTGCCCAACGCCGCCGACCCAGTCGGTAAACCCTCCCGTCATGCCACCGGCAGCCACCCGTCACCCAGGTGCCCCCCCCCCTGCGCCACCCGACTGCCACGCCCACCACCTGCCTAGTTGGTCTATTAGAATTCACGACCCGCACTGTTATAAAGTGTCGATAATATCTAGTTAGTTTTAGCTATCCAGCTAGTATTTCTATTTTCTAGGTCCAGAGCTATCTAGCCTTATATTTAGAGTTTAAGTTAAGCCTTAATTTTATATTATAAATTAGACTTCACTTTTCTTTTGCAAGCTTATACTTAATAAAGTATATTTTATTTTTTTAAACTATTTTTATAAAAGTAGTATAAATAGAATTATATTAAAATCTTTTATAGTACTTATTAAAGTTTTTATAATTTAAACGCAGGAATATAATTTATTCTACTATAATTCTATCTTTAGAGGCATTAGCCTAAATATTTATTTACTTTATTCCCGCGTTTTAAGAGAACGCCGAAGTAATTACTTTAAAGGCTTTAGTTTGCCTCTTACTTTTATGCAGCTTAATCTGGCGCGTAAGCTAACCGTGCGTGGCCGGTGCGTCGTCTAGTACTGCAAGTTTCTCTAGTGCGGTGAGAATGCCATTATAGTCGGGCCCTACCTCACTTTTCCATACTATAGCCTTACCTGTCGTGATAAGATTATTAATCTTAAGAGTAGTTACAACTAAAATTTTTAGCGTTTCTTAATTTAAGCTTCCTACTATTTGGTCATTCTTTATAACGATAAAGTGCTATCTCGCGGCGAACCGGTCGACAGCGGCTTCTGCTGCTAGTATTAGGGCATCTTGCTCTATGAATCGCAATCCGCAGTGCACCGCCCCTCCTCCCACTAAGGCGCCTTGCGGCGTCTTCGTCCTGTAGGCTCCCAATCACCCTTCGGGAGTCTCCCTCGCATCCAGTGATCTTGTTGGATTGGAGTGGAGTGGATTTGGGGGTCAAATCCACTCCAAAGCTCCTGGAGCTCCATGAACGCTAAACCTAAATAGGACTAACGGTTACCTATAAAGGTTAGTAATCTAGCTCCAGTCCAGTCCAGTCCAAATTGGCTCCAGTCCAACAAGATCACTGCTCGCATCCACGTGGGTAACCACGTCCTGTTGGTCCATGTTCAGGTACTTGTGATCGATTTTGTCCTGACTCATGGAGTATTCCGTCCGCAACATCCGGGTCTTCTTGGAGAACCTTTTAGGTGGCTCCAGTCGTGATATTAACATATAACCTTCTAAACTTTTAGATTATAAACTTAGAAAATATCGTCAGGATTGGTAGGATGCGCCATGCGGGGTAGGATTGAGTGGATGCAAGCAAACCTGTGCTAGTATACCTACACTTCTAAAGCTCCAGAGCTTTGGATGGCCTGTGCTAAAATCTGTGTATATAAAACCCAGTTTTTAAGGCCTTCGAGAGTTTTTCTAAGTTCAAATTGATTTAGACGTAGCTTGAAGCTATCCTGAGATATAACGATTGGTGAATTAGATCCCCTGAATCTATGACGGTTATGCGAATATCGGAGAGTACACGAGGCTTCTGCGAGTACGTAGGCGCTTTATCGAGGTCGGCTTAAACGCCTCCAGTGGTTGAATGTCTCATATCGGCGACTATCATCCGTGCGCAATATAATCCCAGCTCATAAACTGCCGATCATGTACATACAATGTTGCGCATGTTCAGAGATCCTCTCATTTTTCCGTTGGCTGTTTCATACCACATTGAACAATCCCCGGCGCTAGATGAGGCCCGTTACTTTGACAATCTCATTTCAATCTTTGATCGCTGGGCCACAATCTTTGAGTATTAAAGGATCGTTACCCCTGCAATGATAGCGTCATACCTCACCCGTTTAGCATATGACCTACGGGTGCAATCCCACCTGACGGCCAACCACACCAACAAAAATAGGGAAAGCGCACACATACAGCAAGATATCTTCATCTGATAGGTGAAGAAATGAGTCCCAAAGACTTGGTATGTGGAACATTTGATTTCAGGGTTCGCTTCTCGATTAATATAGCTCAAGGTAGAATTGCATGGATCCTCCAGGCTGCAACGGACGATTTAATCTCGAGTAGGGATGAGTTCCCTGTTTCGGGGATCTAAAGTGGATGGTCTTATCTATACTCGTCCGTTGCACAGCCAGTCCCAGCGGCCCCCACCGGTCGAGGCAAAAGCAGGCAGGGGTGGCTAGTTCTGTTACTGACTGCATTTAAACCTTCCAATTGCCTTGTTTGCCTCTCTTTTTAGCCACCGCCGAGGAGATGATCGCCGTCCGGGCCAGCCATCGGCCTGCGCGGTAGCACCAAGCTGCCTGCAAGTCATGAGCCTGGCGAACAACAATATAACGAGCGGAAGAGGCTCGACGCCCGTGGCTTACTTGACAGCTGTGAATCCTGAGATCTCTAGAGATTGAGCTGAGAATTGTTCGAGCCCTTTGTGGCATAATGCTATTTACCTCGACTACAGGGAGTTAACTCATTATGTAACAGGTTTTAGATGCTATTATTTTGGCGTAGGCGGTTGTAAAAGTTCATTTACTAGATTATTCACATGCCCTAATTATTATTTTCATATCTTAGTAGGCCTTGTCATAACATCCGCATATAGTAAGAAACTCCTTCGTGTAGCTTCAGCAGAGAATCGTCCTAATGCTGTGTTTAATCCCTAGTTAGAAAACAATCTATGGAGACGAAAGAAGGGAGATGCCATGCACTAACTTGGAGTTGCTAATAAGCAAGCTCAGCTTAACAGCTTTGCTTAATAGCTTAACTGTAAATTAAGCGAGCAATCAAGCCTAAAACTTAGATTTTAGTGAGTAATTAAGATTATTTAGCTTACTTAACCGCTTAACAAAGAATATATAGTATATAGATACAGAGTAGATATATATTTTTTAATATTGCTCTATATTTGTTCACCTGAATTATATAGTAGCATATACAAACCAAACTTATATAACCCCCCCGCCTTATTTCATTATCTACGGCGCGCCTCTTCTTTATATCCCCAGATACTTCTAGCTACTCTGCTTTCGGTCTACTTTTAGCCTACTTTGGCTACTTCAGCTAAAAATATTTCTTAGCAAGCTGGTAAATAAGATAAGTAAGCTGACCGTTTTAATCTAGTAAGTCAAGTGAGCAAGCACCGTAAGCTTAAGGTGCCCAGCTTGGCTTGCTTGTTTATTAACAAGTCTGCACTGGACAGTGGGCCTGCGTAGAGAGATTCATGACCATTCTGATAGGTTCGAAAATATATGGCCACATGGAAGGAAATTTGAGTCCTATGATTAGCTACACTATTTAAAGAGCGACTAGTGAGAATTGTGATGCTCTATTCAAGACCACCTTCTCGGCTACCGAAACTACCTTACTCAGCAAGGCTTACTCGGTGGCAGATAATTTCGGTATCAGGGTGTGTAATCCAAACGCTCGGATTCTTGTCCCAACTGCTCTTTTGACTAAGGCTAAGCCGATAATTTGCTACTAAGTGTGTCAACAGTACGCGGATGATCAAATCCGCGACATATTTTCCCATGCATTGTCGTGGCCCGAAACCGAACCGCCAGTACTGGTATCTCATCTTCGTGGCTTTTCTTCCGAGGAAACGTTTAGGGCGATACTTCTCGCTATTACTGCCCCAGTATGGGTTTCGAATGTTCAATGCGTGCGTATCAACGATGAAGTTGGTCCCTGCAGGGATGTTGAAGCCGCCAATTATGCGGTCTGTGGGAGCCGATTGTGGGACGGAAAATGCAGCCAGTGGCCGCAACCGTGCGGATTCCGATATCGAGGCGGCCAGTAACGTCGAAGAGCCCAAGAGATATTGTTCCCACTTTTTCTCGTCCTTGCTTTTCCTCATTAGAAAGATTTCTTCTCGGAGCTGTGCTTGTACATCTTGATTATCGGCGAGAAAAAGAAGGTTCCAAGAAATGCCACCGATTGTGACGTCTAAGTTGGCAAACAGCATCTCATCGAGCGTTTGATGTAGCTGTTCGGGAGTCACGCGGCCTCTTTTGACTGCTTCATACATCAACACAATGAGCGTGTCTTCTTTGGCGAGTCGGCATCCAAAGCATGCTGCATCATTAAACTCAGTCCACTTCTTCTTGAATTTTCGTAGATCCTTATTGGTTCCCGTCGGGAGATATTGGCTATAAGAGAAACGGGTTACACCTCCCTCTATCATACGCTTGAAGAGTGATTCTCTAAGTGGTATGAGGTCTTTTAGAACTAGCTTTAGTTCCGAAGTCAATTCGCCGTATATAATATCGGCAAGGACCCAGAATGGCAAGAACCGTAAGTCGTCAACAGGATTGATGGCATTCTTCCCTAGTCCCTTACTGACTTGAAGGTCTCGAAAGTGCTCTCTGGAGATCTCCGTGGCCCGAGTAATATACGTGGCTACATTTTTATGTGTGAACGGAGTAATTGTCACATCACGGACCTTTTGCCACTCCACTCCACTAAGTAGTCCCAAACATTTGCCCAGGAGTTCGCCCATCAGCCACCCAGCATCATTGTTGACTGCTTTTGAATGCTTGTCAGAGTCATTGAAAGCGGTTTGAACATCATCCGGATGGGTCAAGACACTGTACTACATTAGAAGAGGGCTAAAGGGTGGGGTTGGGGTAGCGGAGTGTGTACATCTCAGGCGTCGTTCCACTCCATATTCGGTACACGCGGCCATGGGTTTTTCCCCAAGCGTCGCTATTCTTTTCACCTTCTAGGAACTTTTGAACGTCTCCCTGCCCATTCGGCCATTGGTATGGGCATGTGGGAATAGATCGCGTTTTATCAAGCGAACTGATTGGGTGCTTCCACGTGAGATATCTCTAGCACAACTGTTAAAAAAGCCGTACTTCCGACGCAATTCCCAGTGGAGTATGTACGTTGATGATCCACGATATAATGCCGATTCCCTTTTGATGTGCCACGATAATAACCGTAGTGACTGTGGAGAGAAGAGTGAAAGTCTTCAGTGGAGGTAAATACATTGTAGTGGCGACAAAAAATATTTTTGATATATAAAATTTTAGGCGGGTACAGGCTGATTTTAATGAACAAGGTTCCGGCTCAATCACAACTTTTCATCTTGTATGGTATAGCTCACCTTCCATTCTTGTACTCTCGAAATTCACCTTATCGGATCCCGACGCTAGGCCGATATTCCAGCATAGGAACCCATTTTAGTTTACGCAGGATATAGATTGTTATTCACAACACTATTCTAGGTTATGGTCGTATTTTTGACCGCAGGGTGACTCAACATCTATCTACTCCACGCTTGAACATGCGACTGAAACTTAATATCTATGCTCAAAGGCCTAACATTCGCAGCATTGTCAAGGGGAAATATGGTAGGTGGGCTAGCGCTGGCCTGTCTGAGAGCGCTGCTTAATTCTGGCGTGATAGCGAAAGCCTTTAGTCAAATTCGTCCCACTGCACGAGACAATTTGAATGAAGTATATAGAGTTATTAGCAGAAGCATGCTATTTTAGCGGAGCTTATCCACACGTAACTGTCTTCGGTAAGGCCTCTAGGTTTTGAGGGTTCGGATAGCCTTTCAGGACGTAGAGCCAATACTTTGCAGTTGCCCTCTCTCATGCGTTACGACGCCCCCCACGAGCTGTTGCCATCGAAACGTTCAACGAGGTATTGTAGACAGGCAGTGCTCTCAAATCTGATGGCTTCTTCGTTGAATCTTTGCGTTTTGATTTTTCAAAGCTGGCATGTACGCTTAGGGTGAATGCGATCCTATCATTCATCCTTTTTGCCAATCACGGACATGAGATATGGGAATTGAAACCTCTCAGCTAACACTAACGATTTTATGTAGCTGATGTAACTAGTCCGGCCAGATAAACTCTATTACTAGTGATTTGATTCAGTAATGATGCTCGGGAAATGAAGCCTTCTATTATTCGCCCTTTGACACTTCTCCGCTTGCCATGATGCTTTCTAGGTCCCTTGAGTTCTAGCTGTTTCTGCGCTTGGGGCCTCTTCTGCATATTTCGCCGCCGCAAAGACCATTAAAACTGAGATGAAGTCACGGCCCCGGTGCCCGAGTCGCGAACCGAGCCTTTTTAGGAACATTTGATTCTATGGCCACTACTGTGTACGACCCTAGACCGTGAATTAAACGAACCTACTTCCTGCGATGAAGATAAGATCGAAAAGGTGGTAAAGAGTGAGGGGAATAGGGGTTGAATGATTGTTGGAGCTGAGCGTCAATACCAGCAAAGTCGACTCGGCGCCGGTAGTAAAAGTTGACCGCCTCGTGCCGACGTTGAATCAATGTCCTATCTCACGGTAAATTCTAAACTAATTGCGTTAAGGACATACGTCTTGTCGGTTCGTTGATATTTTGCTACTATTGTTCGTGGTGGGTTTTCCGACGTCAACTTCCATACTAGCCCCCATAGTAGAGCCTTTATTGTAAGAGAAAAATCGCCGGGCTACCGGCCGAAGCTAATTCTAATTGTACTGGTGCCAATCTTTGGTAATACTGCAACGTAGAGAAGATTGCTTGACGCGAGGAAGCACGCAAAACTTTCGTCAGCAGGGTAGGAATACGCAGAAGACTATGTATTTAGTTTATAAGCACGGCACAATCAAAGCAGACAAGTGGGTGAACACTAGCATTTACCGGTCGTCAATGCTGTCTTTCCCCAACTACTTAGATATTATCCTTGAGTTCCCGTAATTTCTGAGCATTTGGTGACCTTGGATTCTGCCTTCAAGATGCTTGTGACAACTTGATCAACTTTCAAGGTTGGAATTTCGAGTAAGTCATTGTCCAACAGTCCCTCAGCCTTGAAGTCACCTCCCAAGCCAGGCTTAACCACAATAGCCAAACCCAACGTCCCCATCGCAACCAAATTCTCCGAACTCAGCAACAGCTGCTTCTTGGCATCATCAATAGCTTCGTCAGCATCAAAATTTGTCACATTCCACTCATCTACTCCCACAGCCTTTCCATAGGCCTTTAGGATTTCATTCGCGGAAGTCTCAAAGTTTGAAATGTACACTCTTCTATTTACTGTCTGATCCAGATTTTTAAGGACGCTGCCCACGGCCGTGCCGATAGTTTTAAGGCTGGTACAAGAAAATTTAGTATTTCCGTCGCCCATAACCCTGGCGGTACGGTTTGCAGCGTTGATCTGAAAGAAATTATATCGAATACAGCTGAGGAAAAAGTCATTAGGAATATTTTCCGCGTGCGGAAAGGAAGTTAATATTAATCAAACTTACAATTCGAAACACAAGCCGCATTGAATTGCGGTCCAAGACCACCCCGAGGCTTCATTCCTTTTCAGTTCTTCCACAATCCTGGCTTTGGTTTCCGCTACGGGAAATATTTTTTGCGCCTCATCGTTTACACCCGCATCAAAGGTGCTTGCTATAAGTCTTTTGACACCTGCCTGAATGGAGGCTTCTACAAGGGATGAATGGGAACGCTCAGACCAGGGACCAAAGCCGATGGACAACACAACGGCATCCTGGCCTCGGAATACAGCGACCATTTCACCAACAGGATAATCATCCTTCACTTTGATGACTTTAGTGCTCGGGGGGAATATGGCGGTGGAGGTGAAGCGGGTGACTACTGTAACATCGAACTGGGGGGATTTTTGGAGCGCGCTGAGGATGGTGGACCCGAGGCGTCCAGAACCCTGAGGAGATATGAGCAGTACTTTAGAGGAATATGGAAATAACGAACCCCAACAAGAGTGATGTTACGAATAGTAGTGGTCATGGCGCGAATCTTGCGTGTCAGAGAAGGGCTGTAGTGAGTGTGGATGAGGCGAATGCGAGAGGAATTTTATATTAAGAAGAACAATAGTAGCAACGCAGTGGCAACGCAGTAGCAACGCAGTAGCAGCAGGGCAATCTGACTGGTTCAAAGCTCCATGGGGTGACTTGCACGACTTGTTTTTCTATCAGGCGGTTGCGTGTTACGCGAACGTGGGGTAGCGGAGACGTTTCGGACTGCAACACTGCAACTCTGCAACTTCACCAAACCGGTTGCCGTGCGGCAGAGCCAACTCCGCACCACAACACTCCACACTCCATTGTAGCTCGCACGGCGTGCCTGCAAGTCAATAAAACACAGTGCCCACCCTCGTGCGAGCTTCTCGAACCGGGTTATTGTTAAGCCCTTGGTCACTTTACTCGCTCACTCGCTGATCGCTCACTCACTCACCCGCTCACTCCGTTACCAATGGATGCCATCTACTTCTACATCCCGCTAGCTCTGCTAGCTCTTGTGGCGGCTAGGGCAACGTTACGGTCACCCCTTGAAAAGGAATTTCAAAAGATACAGATCCCATGGATAAATGCTCTGAGTCTTTCCAACCCCGTTGCACAGCTCGTTAAAGAGGGTTACCAAAAGGTCCAAATTCACTTCCATTAACCACCCACCACCAGCTAATCACTTCCCTCGCAGTTCAACAAGCTCCAAAAACCCTTCTTAATTAGCTATTGGGCACACGACTACCTGGTCTTACCTCTCAAGTACCTCACCGACATTCGATTAGCCGATAAAGCGCACCTGTCAGTGAATCACGCTATTAGCGATGTAAGTGGCTCCTTAATTAAGTGAAGATTGTGTGCTGAGCATAGAGCACAGGTATTCTTCTTGTGGAGCTGGAATAAGGACCTATTTCAAGGGGGCAGACTGCCGATGATGGTTACCAAAGGGCTGAATCCGAATTTGGGTAGCTCGAATCCGCCCATATTAACGTTATCATGGTGGTGCTGACTCATTTTAGTGAAAGCTACTGATATGCTCATGTCCGAAGCCAATTATTCATTCAACACCGAGCTCGGCGATGGCAAAGGCCCAGTTCCGGCCATGGTCATGATCCAGAACCTCACCTTCCGCACCGTGAACCCGGTCATATTCGGGAAAGAGCTCGCGAGGAACGACGAGATGCTGAAAGCGGCGCAAAGCCTGTTTACATGGAATTTCCTTAATGGCCTTATGCTCCTCAAACTCCCGTTGGGTCCCTTCCGCGATATTGTTGGCTGGCCGCTTTATCACCTACAACGCCGTCGCTTACGAACCATCACTAACATCATGGCTCCAGTTATTGACAAACGTCTGCAAGAACGCGGTTTAGGAACTCAAGATAAGGCAACGGTAGATGGGATATCTTGCACCCTTGATTTGCTGGATGAATATCCACTCAACCAAAGCTCACCACCATCATATCAGATCGGAAACGAGCTGATGCAAAATTACCAGGCTGCAACGCTTAATCCAGCGTCCATCATAACTCAGATGATATTCCAGATTCTCGAACAGCCAAAATACCTCGACCCGTTACGTAAAGAAGCGGAGCAGGCTATTGCACGGCATGGTTGGAGCGAGAAAATTATCAACGAGCTACGCTTGCAAGACAGCTTTATTAGAGAAACAGGCAGGGTTTATCCTCTAGCTTCTCGTAAGTCTAACATGCAAAGTTGGTTTAGGCATATATGTGATAACAGAGTATAGTGCAGGCTCAACGCCAAGTTATGGGCAAGCCCTTCACCTTTTCGGATGGCCTTACTCTTCCTACCGGCACTCGATTGGCATTCCCAACCGCAGGACAACATGACCCTGACATCTCAGGAGCTACTCTCAACTTTGATGGTTTTCGGTATGCACAACTTGCTGAAGCAGAGAAGGATTCGGAGGATGGAGTCAATGTTTCGTCTGCGGTGCATGCTGACCCTAGCTATCTGTCGTAAGTCGAATCTGCCCAGCACTATATCATAGATTACTGAGATGATCCCCCTTAGCTTTGGCTACGGTAATCATATCTGCCCAGGCCGCTTCTTAGGAGTTAGAACGGTAAAGATCATTTTTACGAAACTTATTCTCGAATACGATATCACCTGGGACTATGAGGGGCTTGGGCAGCCGGCACGATTCGAAATCGAGGGGTTTACCCTGCCAAACGTGAATCAAAGAGCCTCATTCCAAAAGAGAAACCTGACTTGAGAGATCCATGCGACGTTGATAAGAAATTGAACTATCTCGTTAGACTTTGTGTTTCGGACTGTAATGGTCTCGTCGCTGCTGGAGACGGTACTTTTAGTAGGAGTTCCTTCATTGGTAACTCGTGTCATCTAGCCGCATGGGAGTTTTTCCTTCACGGGCTGTGCCTTAAAGATAATAAAGTTCAATGCTTTACCATCCTGCGTGCCTTAGGTTACTCCAATATTTCAAGTCTGAGCGTGAAGGAAAAGGTGGGTGGTTGAACGTCTCCCAAACCCACGTTTATAGGTCTTTCCATCTCTTAGCTCCAGTTAAACTCGCGTGAGGATCATATTGAGAGTATCTGGGTTCTACATATAGGGGGGAACCACCTACCCCTGATCTACACGGCTATATCGATAATCTTACCAACCCAGTGCATCTCGCCAAGTTGATAGCTCCTGAAATCACTTCGGCTTCGTGCTTGATACATAACACTTCAGGGACGCAGTTGATAATCCCCATAGTAATTTAACAAGAAATGAGCATCCAAGGTGATGGGGTGACCGAAATAAAGGTTATACTAGAGAAATCTAATCGTTATACATCTATGTGTCTAGGGCGTATCTTGACAAGAAGCGGAGGCCTTATAAACACAATATTCAGATGTTGATCGACAGCCCAGTTACGGCTTTCCTCACAAAGCTCCATATCAAAAGCCCATAAAAGAGTCGCTAAGGTAGCGCGCATTTCTAGGTATGCAAGACTTCCATCATATTAGCATAGTAATAGGATGTCTGCACTTCACTTTCGAGACATACTTTCTCCCCATGCAATTGCGCGGGCCCATGGACCAGGACTGCAATGCAGCTTTTACATCGTTGCGGTATTCTTTGGGCGTATCGTCCAGCCAGCGCTCAGGCGCAAAGTTATCTGGATTCGCAAAGTTGGATGCCGAATGGTTATTTGCCCACGGATTTACTCCGAGCGATGTCTAATAGATGATTTTAGCAACAATACGCTTTGCATAGGTGCTTCACACGGTGCGTACATTTGGCGGGATCGGATGGCCATCAACCATTTCAACATTCGCCCCCGTTCGCCGAGCAAAGGTTTGTGGGTTGGATGGATAAATGCGAAGGCCTTCTTCAATCACGGCATTCAGGTAGTCGAGCTTTTCGAGTGGCCCTGCAATAATTTCGCCTTGTGAACGAAATTTCATCCGGACTTCCTCCTGGGCCTTCTCTAAAACCGCTGAGTCCCGCAACATGTAGTAGGTTATGCCCGCCATGGCAGAAGCTGTTGATTCTCCACCCGCACTTACGAAGACAGTAGTTGACCCGACAATTTCAGAGTGCGTCATACCTCTCTCATCATTGTGACGGAGAATCTGTTCATATCAGCTTTGATCTTTAAACTCTCCTACTTGAAATTACATATGTCATAAAGTCCTTCCGTTCTGTTTGCTTAACAGCCATACGTTTCTCTACTTTCAACTTGGCGCCCAGATAACCTATTTCTTGTTTTCTTCTAATGTAGGGAATTGCCATCATCGCCTTCAGTAGGAGGCGAACAATGTTGTATTCCCATGCGGTAGGAATTAATGGGAATATCCGGCAACCCATGAAAAGGTCTTCGATATACGGATGACGGCCTCCGGATTTGACCGCGCCCAATGGTTGTCCAAAGGATAGGTCGGTAATAATGTCAAACGCTAAGAGGTTTAGCCAGTGACTCATATCTACGGTTACGTTCATATGGCCGGTAGTCCTGGCGTTAAGTTCGTTTATTAAGCTATTTATGTGATTAGCCACGAGGGGGTGCTGCTCCCGAAGTGCAGTGTTTGAAAAGGCGTGTGCCATAAGCTTCCGCATACGGCCATGGTCAACGTCGTTCGATGCTGTATATCTGAGCAGTTTCTCCTTCGAAAGCTATCTACTTGCGGTCTACGTACCTAAAATCGGAAGCGGATCTGGTACATCTGGAAATCGCTTATAGTCCTTGGGTATTTGGCTTTTACCAGGGCGAAAGCCATATATATCTAACAGAGATATTTATATCACCAAGTTTTGACTCTTAGAAGCGTGAAGGAAGAGTAACGGACCAGAAGATAAACTGCTGTGCAGGGGACTTTACCTTTCCATGCCTGAACACCGATGAAAGAGAGTGTATCTGGAGCGATACGGACGACGTTTCCATATTTTTCATGCAACTCTTGTACTTTACGATGAGAGTTGCCCTTCCACCACCGATAGATACCCGGAAAGCTAAAGGCAGCTCTAACAGTGGGTCCTGGGAATTTTGCAAGAGGGTGAAAGAAGATGTTGTAGGTGACCACCCCAAGACCGTGCAGAATAAACTGTTTTCAGTTAGAATTTAATATCGTGTCTGCAGGTGGGGAGATGTTACAGAGAAAATCAGGGCGCATGCCGTGATGCGCATCTTGAGGTATATCTCGCCTTCCATGAAGAGAAGTGGCACGAAAAAGGCAGCACAAGTGTATACTCGATTCTTTTCCTAGCAGGGACCTCATAGACTTAAATCAAACGCACATAGGGATCAGAGATTAGGTCATGTTTACGGAATCCCGTCCTGTCCGGCTACCGATGAAGTCCGATGTTCCTAGTCTACAATACATGTACAGCACGTACAGAATTTCTACATACAGAGTTTCTAATCGGCGCCGTAATACTAAAGGTGAAATATCTTAGATTTATCTCATTGTATTACTTAGCGCTATTCGCTTTCCCAGCGGTAGTGAATGATAGCTAAGATGCCCTCCTTGGGCATACTAACCCCTACAAACCTGAAACGTGCATCAGTTTGCGTGAATAAGTGTTTCCAGTCGTCAAGATCTCGCTCTTGCGAATTAAATGAAGCTTTCATCGCCAAGTCTATGCCCCTATAACTTGTAGTCAGCAATAGTGGTTCGAAGCTATGCTGTAGAAGGGTGCATACCTAAGAGTTTTCTCATGAAAGAATGATATAGTCCCTGGTTCTGGAAATATCATCTCTTGCAGGATGATATTGGCGCCTGGTTTCAACGCGGGGGTCAGATTTCTCAATATTGATATAGCTCGCGCGTCGGACCAGTCATGCAATATCCAACGGAAGAAATATACATCTGCATTCTTCACTGGCTGTTCTGTGAAGAAGTCGTGGCCTATAAAGGTTATTCGGTCGGCAAGTTCAGTTGGAAGCTTCTCCTCCAGTCCCTCAACTACATTGGGTAAGTCCTGCACAATACATCGAGTCGAAGCAGTATTGCCGACAATATCTTTGCTTGTCGTCCCATGGCCGCCGCCAACATCAACCACGGTGCCAACTGAATTCCAGTCGAAGCCTGAAAGTAAATCTAAAAGTGAAAACCCCATGCCTTTTCGTGATTGCATGTAACTCATGCTGTTTGAAAATACTGATGCTCTTCGCTCATTACTCTTCAGCGTTTGTAGGAACGATTCTTGAAGATTTTTAGCTATGTTGAATCCCTAGAACGACCTTAGTCTCGTGTTTTACGAAATTTCGTTTCAGACTTACGGTGTGATTGGGTTCTCCAGATCCTTTCCATTTGTCCAAAGCGTCTAGCATATAAACCGCTGCCGGCCAAATTTCTTCCAGGGCCAGATACACCCAGTCCTTGAGAAGGGGTTCGTCTATGTAGCATTTCGATGCTGCAGTGTGTGCGACATATCCTTTCCGAGGCTCTTTGAAAATGTGCCTTGTCATTGCTTGCCGCAGCATACGGGTAAGGTCGTTAGCAGGTAGCTGACATCTTTCTGCAAGCTCTGAAAAGGTGACCTCCTCGTCATGCTTCAAATGATCTGCAATGCCGTATCTAACGATTGCTTGGATGCCGATTAAGGATGTATGCTATTATTTGTTGTCAATAAAAAGAACTAAGGCAGAGAAGACGTTAAAACTAGCCTGAAGCGGATCACATTCGGCCAATTGACGCGGCCCAAGCATCAGATCGAATAATTCATCTGTAGCTACAAGCACCTCATTGCGAGATTGCTCGAACGCCGCCGGGGCGTTGGGCGGAATTTCTACTTCAAACGATGGGGATGGTATGCTTTCAGCAGCACATAAAGCATCCAGTTTTTCTGTGTTAGAATAAATGATTGCCGCAAGCTGCGAAATTCTACTCGGAGCTTTGGGAGCCATTGTAATTGGCAAAGTCATAGACATTTTCCGATAGTAAACCTACCTACCATTGATAACCAAATTTAAATATCAGGTGTAAATGGTAGGATCCACTGAACCGGTCCGATTAACGTTTCGGTGCCACCCGGAGGCCGAGCGGCAATCCGGCATATACAAGAATGAAAGTCGTGCCGAGGGTTGAAATGAATTAACTTTTGGAAATCACGTACGCTCTACTGGAAATGCAGATATAGATTCAATGCGCAAAAGGCTCAAAAGGTTCGGTAACAGGGAATTGAAGTTTTGCCACTTGCTGGATTCGATGGGACCAAAGCTGTTAAAGAGCCGCAAGAACGTCCCTGAAATTTACTCTGGCCACGCTGGTTTCACCTTCGGCCTCACCCGGGCCGGAGCACGAGGTTTGCTTACATCCACGAGTACTTAACGGCAGACTTGCTGGCTTAAAGTTTTTGATCTACACCGCTTGCTTTTTTAGCTTAATAGATTAAAAAAGTTAGTTTATTTAGCTCACTCAACCGCTCGCTAAGAAAATAGGCTAAAAATAGGCTAAAAGTAGATAACAAGTAGGGTCTAAATAGAATCTATATAGAGTTGAAAGATATAAAAAGAAAGTGTCACGACATATAGTCGTGCTCTACACATGCCCTACACGTGCTTCTCCCTATATATACTTTCTTTTCCTCCGCAACTTCAACCTCACGTTACCTTTTCTGCACCTAGATGCGTGGTATGGCTCTGCGCCCTTACAGCTATTAAGATAAGCTTGCTTATTAGTAACTCTCTTAGTATTTTAATACCGTTTTTAGAACTAAGTTATACAAGTAGTTTTAGCATTTTTCTCTATTTTTTTTTTAGTAAAAATTAGACATAGGCTTAAAAATTACTAGCTTATGGAATAACATACCCTAACTACTTAGCTAATATATGGGGCTTTTCTTTTTGTGTGCGCAATTATATCAAAAGCCGCATTTTTTTAAGCTAAAAACGATATAAAAACTCGTTTATACTTTAGTAAAAATACATAATAACACTCATGATCTATAAATGATAATACTCATTATCTATAAATGCTATAAGATCGGCGTTTGGCATAAATTTCTTAACTAGCTTATGTATCAAAGAACGGCTTTACGTTGTCCTCCAATGGCCTTAGCTCCACTAACGACGCTGCCACTTGTTCTACTTTCTCTAGCACTCTGAGGATATTTCCCCCAGAAATGTTCTCAATATCTGCTTTTTTCACACCTCTTCTTAGCAACTCTTCCACAATATTTGGATACTTGCTCACATCTTCTAATCCTACCGGCCCGTGATCCATCCCGTCGAAGTCGGATCCCAAGCCCACATGCCAATATCCGATCTGCTTCCCCACATACTCTATATGATCCACAACATCTAGTAGTGAAGCTGGAGAGTTGGCCTCGTTTGATAGCAACTGAGGATAAAAAGATATCATTACGATTCCGTCGTTAGCTTTCAGCATCTGGAGCACATCATCCGGCACATTTCGTGTGTGCTTGTAGACCGAATAGGCGTTGGAATGCGAAAATATCACTGGTGCAACGGTAGCATTAAGTGCGTCTCGTTGCGTTGCAAAGCTCGTATGCGACAGATCCACTATTATCCCGAGGCGGTTCATCTCGCGGACTATTTCCTTCCCGGCTTCGGAAAGCCCCCCATGGAGTGGCGAACCAGGAGCTTCACTATCTGCGTATTTATTGTGGCATGTATGCGTTAATGTCGCATAGCGCACGCCCAAGGCGTGATACATACGGAGGACACTGGCGCTGTTACCGATTTGATGAAGGCCTTCTATGCCCATTAAACTGGAGATTTGGGCCCCATACGCGAGATTTTGCCTTAACTGAGCGGCTGAAAATACGTGTCGGAGGTGCATGGGAAATTCCTTAATGAGGCGGTATACAATATCGATTTGTTGAAGCGTGTCATGGATGATTCCTTGGTAATTTTCGTTTGAATAATTGGTCGAGTTCTTTGGACTAAGACGGATTGAGTTTTTGCTTTTTTCACGGGACTGGGAGTCTAGGTACCATTCTATGTAGACGCTCCAAAACTGGCCTCGAGAACGCCCTTTAAGAAGTCGAGGAAAGTCTACTTGGCCATACAAATCCTGAAACCCAGAAAAATTGCGCTGGTAGAGGCGATTGTGATAAAATGCTCTGATCCATATTGGAAAATCGTTATGCCCATCTATATCGTCAAAACAGTACTGGAGGCTTTCCAAAGACGTATCTAGTAAGCATACCTATAACGAGATACTGTTGCGGAATGTTGCCGATTGAAGCGGACCGTTGCCACAGTTGAAGACCGATCAATAAAATTACACAGCAGAATGCAAGCCATTTTTGAACTCCCCGTATAGCATACTGAGCGTTGTGATACCAAGTCGTAGAGGAGTTATTGTCATCCAGAATCTCCTTGGTCAGCCCCGCAGAACTCTTGCAAAGAGTCATTTTGGGATCATTCTTCTAGTTCAGCAGTTTACAGTGTGGCTCCAAATATATGGTTTCATTTTTTGAATACATATACTGGATACTTTAGAGGAGGTTTCAATTGGTTCTGATAGCATGATTTAGGCTGAGCTTGACACTTCGGTCCCCGCTTGGTAAAATGAAATACTGATTCGCCGACCGGCATCCGAGAGATATGCTGAATCCGCAAACGCACGCATAGATGCCTATATTCCGAGAGCATTACACAAGCTCCGGCCGCAACAGGGCATTCTTCCCACTGTTCCTGGATTCCGAATCCGCCCCGTAGAAGACTAAGCACCTGACTTCGATGCTCTCTCTTGGCAAAGAGTCGGCGGTTGCTTGAGGATGCGGAAATGCACAGTGTGGACACACTGCAAATACCAACTTCTTTCAGCCAATGCTCAAGCAACATGCAATTATTCCAGAAGCCTCAGCACCGATTGACTCACGTTGTGCAACCTTGCCCTTGTTGTCCCAAATTTTGATTAAAGTGACTTCGTTCGTGCCCTGACTATCTAGATAGTACCATTTGTGGTTGTTCGAGTGGTTTATGCTGACGGTTTGCCCCTGCAACTCATATCGTTGTTTGAAGATATTGGTTGGGTGGATTTCGGATTGTTTCAAGCTGCGATAATCCATCACCGCTAATGGCCAATCCTCCACCGCCCCATTGATAGGACGCCATACGCTATCACAAATTACTGGTTTGGTTTCGAAAATAAGTGATTTGAAAATTTCTTACTTAATAAGCTGTACACGACCTTGTAGTAGCTTCTCGGCTTCGTCTCCAGTATAGCGATGAACTCGACGGATAGCCCCGATCGAGGACCTGCGACTTATTAGAAAACTAATCCTATTCTAGAAACGCCGCGTCTTTACTGGTCAACATGCACCTAAAGTATAAGTCAGAAGCTCCTGTTATTATATATTTAGCTCTAATGATAAAGAACGTACTACTGTAGCCGGTTGTTCTCGTCCATTCGGGTTCTCTTTGAGGTTTAAAGCTGGATCCTTTTTACGGTAAGTATGATCGAAAATAACAACCCTTGTTGCGCCTGTCTTCTGTGTAATGAGTCTTTCTACAATAGGATAGTATTCATCTGCAACGAAATTGTTGTCCTTGGATCTAATAGCCCTCAACACATCTTCGGGAAGTGTGTCATCACCGTGAAAAGCGAATCCGTGAGTATCCAACTGAAACTCATCCTTTTGCGGCCTTGCATCAGCGATCTGCACTGAGTACTCTAGGTTGTTGAAGTTTGTGGGCTTGTACTCTTCATCTGTTATTCCGCGGACAAAGGGAGGTTCACCGGAGGTGCTCCATGGTTCCAGATATGACATTTGACTTTCGACGATGGCCATCTTCGTTTGTGAATGCGGCTGAGTGCTCATTGAGAACTCCAAATATTAGTTCTGTTACTATTCCCTCGTAACGTATTTCAAGCATTGAAAAATGCCGGGATGAGGTGAGCCGGCGTCCGGCATTTGTATTCGGTTTCCGCTGTATTTGGCAACTTAGTGTTAAGTTTCGGGCCGCAGAATTTCGTGGAGTTTAGGTTCCCGCAATCTTTAGCCTCTAAAACTCTTTCCTCTATAGCAGATTTACCGGGTCGTACCTGAGTATGCAGTTCACTCGAAATCCGCTAGCCGCCGATATACTGATTTTGGAACAACACTAAGATAGCTAAACTGCCTCTCTGACGCATCGATCATCCGAAATATTAAATTAGTAAGAAATCTTTTGCGGCGTTAGCGATAATGTCTTTGCCCGAGTCACAGCCACTTCTTTCGACAAATGAGTCAATTACCGATCCAGATAGACGTAACGACGAAGCTCTAGGAAATACGATTTTAGGCTCCTCTCTTAGAAAAATCATACAGGAAGGATCTATAGAGCGAGTATTACCTATTGCACTTGCTGCCGCTTTTGCAATGGCCGCGACGTCAGCGACGACAGTTTTCGCGTATGCCAGCCTTCTGTGCGAAGACCCTGCACATTGCAAAGAACATGAGCAGAAGAACTATTCTGGCACAGTGGCTATTGCTACTACTATTGCGAATATCTGTGGAGTGTTTGCTGTTGGGGTTTTTCAGCAGCTGATAGAGGCCAGACCAAAGATCGGGCTCACTCTATGGTTGATATTTCGAGCCTCTAGTGTTGCTGTTCTTGCTATTGGTGGTAAGTTATCTCCAGGCGCTAAGGGCGCCGCTCGATATAACACGAGTTCTAACCATTTATCTGGCGTGAAGTGCTGCTAAATAACATCACCATTGCTATTTCTGGACGATTCTTTGAAGGATTGGCCACAGACAATTTGCTGCACTACAATCTTTCTACCATATACATCCGCAGTAAAGACCAAAAGCGCTTCTCGAAACTGATGGGAACCTCACTTGCACTTTACATGGTTGGAATGTCGTTAAGCCCAACAATTATGGCGCTGCTTCCTCGATTTTTTACAAGCTTCATCATAGCTCTGGGGATATTCGGCTGCTCGCTTGTTTACCTTGAAGTTGTCGTTCCAATTATACCGTCCACTAGTGAGGCTGGTGTGGATGGTTCAACAGGAATTCAGATCTCTCCGTCAGAAGACTCGGGAAAGACAGGTTCATTGCGTAGTATTACTAAATACTTCCGGTCTATCACCATTCCTCTCCGGACATTCGCTGCTGATCCTGCTCTAATTTTGCCATCTCTCGCCTTGTTTTTTTACAATATGGTACAGGCTTATCTCTTTCCAGCCATCATGGTGCATGCTTCTCTCAAGTTCGGCTTTACTGGTAGGGAAAATGGCTATCTAATTTCCATGGCAGCAGCGACATCTTCCATGTATCTCTTTTTTACATACTTCGCAATTCCACGTATTAAGATTTTCAGCCCTACCCAGGACCAAGGATATACACAACATACCGAGGACTTGAGCGACGCTTCTTGGGGTGAACACAGCAACTCAAATCCTTACGTAAATTCTGATTTTTTTTATGCTCTTGTTACAATGAGTGCACAGTTGGTTTTTGTTCCCTGCATTATTCTTGTGGTAGCAAGTTGGCAATTATATCTTTTAGTCGTCCTAGTAGCATTTGGTCTTGCAACGCCTAGCTTTATCAAAAGCTATGCGATCACGCTAGCAAATGATAAAGATACAGCCATATCATGCTTTGCAGTAACTGAGAGCGTAAGCGGATTGCTTTCTGCAGCTGTATTAGGTTCAGTTCAGAGCTTGTTGGGTGAAGGGAGCGTGTTTATTACTGGCGGCTGTAGTGTCGGGGTGGCGATGTTGATGTTAGTGTGCAGCTCATCTGTCCGGCTAAGGGAAGTCGGCTGAGCATTTTCGTACGTTCAGCTTGAGGTTTCACATGTACAGTCAATCTGCCACATACAAATCCGTATCCGCTAGAAAGTTGATGTGTAATAGGTGGCTCATAAAATTTAATATACTCCATTGTTGGCTTCCTTTAAACATATACAGTCCAAACACGGATTCCAATGTCTAGAACTCTTCGTCTAACTCATGTCATTCGGTTGTAAATGAAATTCCTGCCCACCCTTTTTCCAGATTCTATGACATGATAATTCTTTCCAAAGCTAACTATAACTCCGGTCCGCTTTAATTACATCGCGACAGCAGCTTCATCTCCCCACGTTCTAGCATTTGGCGCGGTTTTGAAAGAGACCAAAGGATCGGATGATACAGGAAACTATTCAGTCTTGTGTTGTTTAAAGGACGATGGTAGAATTTCTCATTTGCTCTTTCCAGTGCAGGCATTAGATTAGGCTTAAAGTTTCTTCGAAGCTATCGATATTAAGAGCACTGGCTGTACGCTGGAACGTATATTTAGCAGCCAATCAAGCCCGTCTGTTCTTCGCCGACTGGCCACTACAGAGCCAAGAAGCGGAATGAGAGTAGGGAGGAACGCATACCGCAAGAAGCGCTCGGAACAAATGCTCTACCGCTGGATCGTAGATATTATAAAGTAGCGTATCGAGCGTCAGAGCTGCTCTATCGTAATATGGGTAGTTTTCACAGAATATAGAGGGGAAAGTAAGAGCTAAAGGATGTCACCAAAGAATTAACTCAATCTTTATCCCCGGTGAAGCCGTTTGGCAAGGAGAGTTGCTACCTCTACCTGTCATTTCCACGGAATAGTAAGCCGGGCTTTGTGTATAGGGCTAATACGATTCTCCTGCACAGCGTCCCCGAAGAGGCCGATGGACTCTCCTGCAATCGCTCGATTCTGTGATGCCCCGAGGTCAATATTCGAATTCCTTTCCTCTGCACATTCCTCTACTACACCGCTAATTCGGAGAAAGATGGTTGCTTAAGGTTCATCTAATCCATATATAATAAGGAATTATGGTCGCCGTTTTGTGCCGGCGCTCCCGGTGCGGAGGCCGACATCAATCAAGCCGAAAGGCTAGCTATTTTGCTCGTATTAGCGGCTAGCGAATATATCATATTCGAAGACCTGTCATTTGTACTGTTATTTTGATAAGACAACAAGACTCTCACAAAAGTTTCTTAGGATGTTTTCTGTATTCTGGACGTACCCTATCTCATTGTGCATTGGTTATCTTCTTTCCCGCACTTTCCAGGCTTTCCACTCAAGACCTGTAGGTGCTGGAAATTTCGGGAGAAGATTAGCTGGAGCTTACCGGAGCCTCCTTCAACTTCAACTTCTACTAGCCTGCTTTCTTGTAATGATTACCTCTGCATTTACGTAGGCAATGAGTTAATTTTGACCATAGGTTATCACAGTAGCTTTAACTTGTTATACCGCTATTCTGTCTGGTACGTCAAAATGGTGGAAATCACAAGATTATCTGGTTTGTTCTCAGCGTAGTATTATAGACTTCGCAGCTAAATGGATTCAGTCGTCTACCATTGGAGTCGCTATGTACTACATCTCAGGGCTTCTCCCAGACCCTGATATCCCGTACACGCCAACAAATGCCCACTGCCATATGTGGCTCGTTAGTTTAGGATTCGAGATAGCGTGGCTCACTCTTGCATTCGCTACGGTACCAGTGAAGGCCTTTGTAGAAAACTACATGGACGCAGTGCAAATAACGCTTTCTGTTAGTCGATGCGCTATCCTGGCATGCATGGTTTCAATCTATTGGTGGTCAGCAATACCGAAAGAAAAGATCGATGATTCAGATGAAGAGGAAAGACAAGGATTGCTCTCCTCCAATAACAACTCCTCGAATAGCACGGAATATGGCACACCACACGCTAAATTGAAGGGGGTAGCCCACCCTAGAACGGGTGATGCGCAAACAACAACGTATTTAGACTACATCATAGGGTTCAGCAAACTGTTCCCTTTTCTGTGGTATATACTTCAAACAACTTGCCAAGCTCTCAACGTTAACGAGCATTCACAGGCCATCTGAATCGAGATCTTTACAGATACGTACAATCTTTTGCTTCTCCTTATTGTTAGTTCAGCGCGCTGTCAACATATTCGTCCCCCATCAGCTTGGCGTGGTCGTGGCAGCACTAGGCCCAGGCAAAATTCCCTATATGGAAATTATGTTTTATATTATATTTCGAGCCCTGCAAGGACAGCAAGGTGTCGTTGGCTCTATTCGTGCTTTACTCTGGATACCTATCAGCCAATCCACATACCGCCGCCTAACCTCTGCCGCTTTTCATCATGTTCTTCTTCTTTCGCTAGACTTCCATCTCAATAAACGCATTGGAGAAGTCATGAGCGCATTAAGTAAAGGAAGTGCTTTAAACACATTTCTAGACGGCTTAGTATTTCAACTTATGCCAATGGTAGCGGACCTTTGGATCGCGGCGGTATACTTCTTCATCAAGTTCAACGCATTATACGCTTTAATGGTTGTCGCTTCTACTTGGATGTATCTGTTCGTAACGATTTACATGGCGAAATATCGTGGAAGGGCACGGAGAGAAATGGTAATGAGAGAGCGAGAGATGGAGGCCGCAAAGTGAGCGAATCGTATAAATTAATAAATGTAACTAATGTATGATGAGCAGAACTGACGCCCTCTTGTCTTACGAAACCGTCCATCATAGCGGGGCCATCCCGATGGAGATTTCACGATTTGAAAGGCTGATCTCGGTTTTTCAAACAGCGGAATACAGGGTCTTCTTCTCTCTTAACCTTTTGAATGCCATGCAGAATGGTGTCTTCACATTTGGTGTAATGCTCATCTGCTACCTGAATGCTTACGAAATTTCCGTCAACCTGCAACAGGTGTCAATGTTTGTAACCCTTCTAACCTATCTTGCCCAGCTTCAGGCGCCTTTGAACTTTTTTGGAAGTTTCTATACTCAAGTTCAAAATAACCTGGTTGACGCCGAGCGGATGCTAGATCTAGTAGGTTCTTCAGCGTCTCAATCGCCTTTACTCTTAGTACATGTGCTGACATAGTCATAGTTCAAAGAACAGCCAACTATTCAAGATCGCGAAAACGCCTTAGATCTTGAATCTTGTCGAGGCAAAATTAGCTTCTGTGGGGTTGCGTTTGCTTATAAAGGAAAAAGCCAGGCATTAAAGGACATAAGCTTCCAACTAGATCCCGGCACATCAGCGGCAATTGTTGGTGAGAGTGGAAGCGGGAAATCGACTATTTTAAAGCTTCTCTTTAGATTTTATGATGTCGACCATGGCTCAATTAAAATTGACGACACGGATATACGGGACGTCACCCTTGATAGCTTTCGCAGTCACATCAGTGTAGTGCCTCAGGATACCATTCTTTTCAACGACACTCTCATGCACAATCTCATGTACGCAAGTCCCAATGCAACAGAGCTTGAGGTCTTTGAGGCTTGTAGAGCTGCAAGCATTCACGACAAGATCTTACATTTTCCACAAGGATATGAAACGAATGTGGGCGAGAGAGGCCTGAAACTTTCGGGTGGAGAGAGACAAAGGGTATACAGATCCTGATTAAATGACAGTCTCATACTAATCGGCTCTTCTAGATAGCTATAGCACGGACATTTCTTCGTTCTCCTCGAATTCTTCTCCTTGATGAAGCGACAGCATCATTAGATTCAGAGACTGAAAAGCAAATTCAAACATCATTAGAGAAGGCCTCAGAGGGAAGAACAACGATAACAATTGCGTAAGTAGGATTTGGCACGCCCTTCTTTGCGATGCTGGAGATTAACTATACCCCAGGCACCGTCTTTCCACCATCACTAAGGCCGACCAAATCATTGTCCTGCATCAAGGCAGAATTGCAGAAAAAGGAAGACATGCGGAGCTACTCGCGAAAGGCGGACGCTATGCTCAGATGTGGAATAAACAAACCAAGGAAGAAAAAAGTCCCCAGTGACAATATAGTGGTGCTGAGTCGGTAGCAAGCTCGCAGCATAGACTAAGGCGAATCATAATCTCTGAAAGCTGTTATGAGCAGTGACAACGGCTTGTTTCAATCTCAATTACACTAGAAAATTTCTGCTACTCACAGCCGTACGTGTGCTTGCACCATATAATTAAGATTCTGTTATTTAGACATTCATCTTCTTGTCCACGCCAATTGCTCCCCCCTGCACGCTACAATCTTCCAGCCCATCGCCTCGTCCCCAAAATGGAGCATGGACGTGATCATGCCACCACCACATACTAATAACTACTGCCCTTACCACAATGACCACCCATAGAGGCGCATTTCCCCTTTTGCTATGTTTCACGGTCATCTTAGTAAGTTTCTCCATCAATGTCATAATTGGAACCCAGATAAAGAGAAACAACGTAGCTCCCACGCGTCGGAAACCTTGCGCCGGCGGCTGGTATGTGTGGAATGAGGCGAGAAATTTTTGATAAGACACGGGCATGTTTGCTTCCTTTGCTCCAGTAGTTATGATGCCCTACAAGTTGGTGTTGTTACCATCAATCCTTTTTTAAGGCTTGAGAAGATACGGTTTTTGGATGACGACGCCGAGGCTCGTTGAACGATGAAACAACCACTTCATTTACCCCATCATACAAGAACTTTCAGAAATGGGCTCACGAGAAGTGCTTACCATATATCTCTCACTAGGTGTCGCCTCTCTTAGCAATACAGTAACTAAGGCTCTCATAGCCACCTTTCCATTAATAGACCCCAGCTTTCTCTTGTCTTCATCCGTCACACCTTCAGCTTCTAACTCCTCTTCTCTGTAAGCTATTCCGCCACCCTCGGAAGCTACAACCTTTGCGTACATTTGAGGATTTAACAAATAAGCGACACCCACAAGTTCGCATTTCTTATTTTCGTTGAGGTGTATTCTGGAGATGTTCGCGAATGACGGCTCCTGGTAAGGTACGCCGGCGCTGTTCATGGATAGGGCATAGCCAGATACTGCCACGAGAGCTGTAGCTAGAGGGACAATGCCGCGATCGTGAACGAATTTGGTGGAAGAGAGATTAGAACCGTAGGCTAAGTACCATATTGAGTGCTCAGGTTCAGGGAGAGTGAGGAACACCGCCATCGCTTATAAGGACACGCCGGCGATCTACAGAAGAGTTAAGAAAGTAATTGTTGAGTTAGAGTATTGTCTCATGCACCGTGGGGGCCTCTTGTGCTGCTCCAATCCTGAATTTATCGGAGAATGCATCCCGCAGCCGCTCGCATGCCGACAGTCTTGCATCTGGAAAATGGCTCGGCAGGCCTAGGGTAGCCGACGCATCTCTAATCTTCCCAATATTGTTAGTATTGGTGTCATACGAGTGGAGAGCCAGGATCTGAAACTAGCCATCGATGCTGACGGTGCTTTACGAGCCCCCGGCTTCCGATGGGTGTGAGTTTTCCTCCTAGGCATTCGAAGAAACACACCATATGATAATATAATACAAAATTTCCGGACATGATAAAACCAGCGTCGCTGCTTTCATTTCCGTGCGCGTTTCTTAGCCTTCCTACCCCAACATGGCCCCTTTCCTTGGCCTCGCCTCTGTTGGCTATTCTTTCTGCGTAAGGGCAATATCATCATTCTTATTATGGTTCCGCAAGATTTTCCTTAAGAAAGGAGTGGCCTCCCAAATTGTTATGCGCGAAATGTCATTCCATTTAGGTGTTCCGATGTTAGCGATTGATCATAACTCAAGCTTCATTCAAAATGGCGGCGACTCGCTGTCGGCAATCAAGCTATCCTCTTCCTGCAGACTGAAGGGTATTAGCCTTCCGGTGGAGGCGATTTTAACCAGCACTAGAATCGCCGTCCTATTAGAATACGCTGAACAACAAAAAAACTTCCTCAACGAAACACACAAGTACTCCGTGGAGTTGGCGAGAAGAGGAAAATATGACGTATTGGAGCAACAAAATATGCTACTGAAATTCAATCTTGATTCGCACAAGAACGATCTACCTGCAAAAGAAGCTCCTGTGACTGATATGCAATCTTCGCTCCTACATGGTAGTCAGAATACACCGGGCCGAAACATTGTGCGATACCATGAGACATACCGTCCTAATGACATACCCGCGGTTCGAAAAGCATGGCACACGGTAGTTTCCACAGAACCCATCTTTAGAGTGGAATTCCAACTATTCAACGTAACCGACTTTCAGGGAAAATACTGCATGGTAGAAAATTCCGAGGCTTACTTTGACTGGAAAGAGGCCACAGTACATAATCAACAATCCTATGAAACTCAGCTGTTGTATGAAGATCTCGGGCCGGGCTTTATTGGCACTGCGTTTAGGGTGGCTCATTTAAAAGATGAGGGTGGACATGAAAGAAGTACAGTTACCTGGATCATCCACCATGCAATTATTGATGCCTACTCAAGCGTCCTCGTGCTCAATAAGGTTAGAAAAGTTTTGGCCGGAGACACAATATATCCTGGCCCATCGTTTGTCGGTCTCATTCAGGAATTAGGCCTATTGCAGAAAGATCAGCAGACTACAGGCCTAGAGTTCTGGGTGAACCAACGGGAAGCACATCAAGACGCCGTCTCGAAAATTCTTCTTCCAGCACCACAAAACCTATCTCAGGCGCTCAGTGCGTCAAGGGAATTCAGCATAGACATATCCCTAAGCCACCTTTCGGGATTTGCGCGACAATCAGGTGTCACGATTGCTTCGGTGTGCTACGCGGCTTGGGCACTCACCCTAAGCAAATATGCTGACTCGAACGATGTTTCCTTTGGTGCAGTGCTATGTGGCCGAGACATTCCATTACTTGGAGCTCAAGAAACCATTGGTCCAATGATTAACACCGTGCCATTCTGCATCTCGCTTGATAAATCCAACATGGTTTCAGCATATCTACAAGATGTGTTTTCATATACAGTCAAAATTGCATCTTTCCAGTGGGCGGTTCCCAGCAGTGGCTTCTCAAGCTCATTCTCAACAGCACTAAGCGTTCATTTCGAAACACCGCTTCTTGAAGCCAACCCAATTGATCTTCTCGAACCGCCATCTGTTAGTGTAACTTCGGACATTCCCTTAAGTGTTGATGTTCAAACGGATGGGAGAGTGCGAATCTATTTCCGACCCGAATTTTACCATGGCGACGACGTTGAACACTTAGGAGGGATGTTTGTAAAGGCAATCGAGCTGCTCACCAAACCCGATCATCCTCTGGAGAGTTGCTCCAGAGCTTTAGTTACTGTACAACAGAGGGACAAGCTTCACGATTATGGTAACTGCTTTTCTTCCTCAACAACATTGCAGCACGTTCGGTACAGCTTAATTGACTTATTCAACACTACACTTATGCAAAATCCTGACCGAATTGCATTGAAGAAAGGCAACACCACAGTCACGTACTCAGAATTAGATTCATCAAGCACCGTTGTTGCTCGGAAAATTGGTCAATGGGTCAATACAGGCGACGTTGTTTACGTGCATGCCGACAGATCCATCAATTGGATAATAGCCATCTACGGTGCCCTGAAGATTGGAGCTATCTACTGTCCATTAGATGAAGCGTTACCGCGCCAAGTCCGAAATGAAAATTTCGTAACTGGCGGCGGTCGGCTTTTCTTAGCTGGAAGCACGGCGGACAAGGTTGCTAAACCACTCTCATGCACATTGACTTTTGCTGTAGAAGAGCTGCTCGCCGAGCCCGACACAGACAAGGCGGACCCTCAGTTGACAGCAGAATCTCCGGGCCCTTCGGCAAACGCCTACCTCTGTTTTACCTCGGGTTCAACGGGGCGACCAAAAGGTGTTTTGTGTACTCATCACAGCCTCGTTGCGTTCCAAAAGTGCCTAGAGGTGCGACTTTCCTCTCGGCCAGGTTGGAGAATTGCCCAAACTATGTCTCCTGCATTTGACGGAAGCATTCATGAAATATTTTCGGCTCTGAGTTATGGCAGCACCTTGGTCCTTCGGGGCTCACCTGATCCATTTTCGCACTTGGCCGACGCGGATACTGCGGTTTTGACACCATCAATAGCAAAGGTTCTCAACCCGGCCGATTTCCCATTCCTAAGTTCAATCTACCTGGTTGGCGAGGCGGTTCCGCAAAGTGTGTGTGATACGTGGGCATCAAGAATGACAGTATATAACATGTACGGTCCAACGGAGGCAACGTGCGGAGCGACGATAAAGCGACTATCTCCACAAAGCTCTATTACGCTAGGTAAACCCAATGCTTCAACTCGTGTGTATATCCTCGATAACGAGCAGCAATTTACACCGCTAGGTGTTATTGGAGAAATATATCTGGCCGGTATTCAAGTGTCCAATGGCTATATTCATAACCCTGAAGAAACCGCTAAGAAGTTTTTGCGGGATTCAGTTCGCCTAGACCTTGACGAGCGCATGTATCGGACCGGGGATCGTGGCTACTGGGACGCTGATGGCGAATTGCACCATGTAGGTCGAAGTGACAGGCAGATCAAGTTAAGAGGCTTTCGGATAGACCTAGACGACCTTGAGACCCGGATTCAAAATATTTTACCAAGTTGCTCCGCGGTTGCCGTTACGCACAAAGAGGATTACTTAATTGCGCACGTTCAACCTGAAATGCTCGACGCTTGCGCAATTAAGAAGGCTATTGCTCAGACGCTGCCCTGGTATGCAGTCCCTCGTCATATCATTGCTGTTTCCCAATTTCCACGCACAAATGCTGGAAAACTAGACTATAAAGAAATAGCATGTTCATCAATTCCAGTCGACGCAGCGCCATCCCAAAAGCTGAAGGGGACCACCGAAGAAAAGATAGCCGAAGTATGGAGAGAGCTGCTAGGTCTTACGGCCGATTATGTGCTTACTAGTGATTCAAACTTCCTAGAACTAGGCGGGCATTCTGTCGCACAACTTCTACTGGTTAATAGACTGAGATTGATTTTCGAACGCCCCGTTTCGCTTCAAATGGTTATGAAATCGGCTACGCTCCGTGACCTTGCGCGAAAGACGGAATCACTTACGCGCTACATAAAACCAGCGACACCATGCTGTTCTTCTAGTAGCGACATTATTTCCCCTATGGAACAGGAGTGGTGGGTAAAATACCAATTGAATTTAGGGACTTCCGCTTTTACGGTTAGTTTCGCCTTTAAGTTAGGCGCGAATATCAACACTTCAAAGCTTTCCGATGCTTGGAACGTCGTGTTAAGCAGGCATAGCATTCTACGAGCTCGATATCGAGGAACGGCAACTCAATGCGAAAGTAGGACGTACGCGGAGACTCCGCCACGAGTTCAAGAAGTGCTACACCTTAACATATGGGAAGAAATCCACCGGCCTTTTGATCTACGTCATCAAAGTCCAATCCGTGTCAGCGTCACAGAGAGACACCTCTTGATTATTGCAAGCCACATTGTATGTGACTTTACAACACTACGAGTGCTATTACGAGAGGTAGCTTGTGTGCACAATGGCATTCCTTTAGCAGCGCCGAAGCCTTACCGGCAACCTATATCGCAGAAGAACATGGATAGAAATATAGACCTCAACTTCTGGTTGACAAATTTAGAGGCCTTGCCTAAACCCAACTACAGCATGGGAAACTGGGCCATGAGAATAAGTTATTCTGGCTCTTCCCACATCATGCGATTACCGTCGAGCAGCCTTGATAAGCTGAACCGCTTCAGCGTGTCCAAGAAAGTGACGCATCATCAGATCGCTTTAGCTGCCGTAACTTTGGCCCTGCAATTCCAATCGGATTATCACGATATTGTCATTGGCGCGCCACTTCTTAATCGTACCTCTGAAGACACTCTAGAAGCTGTCGGACTATACCTCGAGCCGCTACCGGTTCGAATTCGATACCCAAATGAAAATTCCAAGGACGACTTCGTACAAATAGTGCAAAACTCCAGCCAATCTGCATTATATCATGCTCTACCCTGGAACGAGCTAGTCGAGTATCTACAAATTCAGCGCCGGTTTCCAGAACACCCACTTTTCGATATAATGGTTTCATACCACGAGGACTACGGCAACACGCGAATGCCCGGAATAGATGCCACCCCGCTATATACTTGGACTGAGGGTGCAAAATTCAAGCTCATGGTAGAGTTCTCAGTCCTAAGTCACGATTCTCTATTAATGAGATTGGAGTATGGTGATAAATGTTTCGATAAGAAGGAAATTGCTTTATTGGGACGGTTGATCCTTCTAGCGCTTGAGGGACTCGTGAACGGAGAGATGTGTGAGAATATCAAAAAGAAGTTGAGGGATATGAAGCGGAGCCATGTTGTGGATGATGAGGTTCCGGATCAGACAGAATTTTTTGGCATGGAGGTAGATTCTCTCCAGCGTTAGCATGTACATACTCTGGTATTTTCCGTGTTATATATTCTCTTAACTTTCTTCATCGGAATAGCTCTCCTAGTGAAATTGAGCGGAGTTCTATGACGTTATTTTGAAAATAAAGATTCATTCATTTGCCTTACAACGCTTTACGAGAGTTCTATATCGCCTCGAGACTTAGAGGGAGGACACATTAAACTTCAGAATAGACTGAGCTTACAAAAGCAGCTCAGGGCTTGAGCTCAATGGCTTGCACCCACGATCGTCTTAATGAAAATATTCCCGATACATTCCAGCCAGCCTGAGCGGCTAAGCTCCGCCACTGTTGTTCCGTTCTTTCATGCCCATTCGCTGTCATCATCATCATATTTATATCTCCTAATCTAGACAACCTTCCCATTTTTCCATCCGCAAGAATGGATTCCAATATCACCAGACGGCTTGTACCTCCATTCATCATGATAGCTTTATGGATGTTCTGAAGAATGCGCACTGCTTCCTCGTCCTTCCAATCATGCAATACCCATTTCATCACATAAACCTCAGCAGATGGTACCCATTTCAAGAAGTCTCCCGCAATAAGGTTTTCTTGCGGTACGCGTTCGGCAATATCGGCGAACTGTCCTTCAGGTGTAAAGAATGTACTGATGTGTGAAATAACAGCTGCGAGGTCGTAGACGCCTCCTCGCATAGTAGGAAACTTACGAAGAAGTGATGCAATCAAAGCACCACTGCCGCCTCCAATGTCAATGACGGTGCTGTCTGCGACTTCAATCCATGGGTAATCCTCCAGAATGCCTGGTGCCATAGCGGCTGCGCCACCCCCAAGTGTGCGGTGAAGACGCGGAACCCAACCTTGGGATTGGAAATATGTGAACATATCTTGGTCGGTATCGAAGTTGATTTGCGCGCTGCTACGATCTGAGTCTTGTTGTATTGAACGAGGAATCCCTCTCGCGATGTCGTACATTTCGTTGCCGTATAAATCAACCCAATTGTGCCATTGTGTCCAATGATCCTTGCGAAGCAATGTCGAGACATGGTTATTTGAATATAACTGGGTCTGGGGCTCGTAGTTGAAAATGCCATTGTTGTACAAGGGACGCAGAATTTGGCCTAGCCGATCTTGCCGGCCAACACTTCCGCATACTTTTGCGAGTTCTGGGAGCGTCTTGGGGCTGCTTGAAAGCACATCTGCAATTTGAAGTTGTACAGCAGCTACCAGACATTTAGAACTCGTATACCCTAAAGTACTAGTCGGTTCCAACCCAGCAACATGGTTTCAAAGGGGCCACATACCGAGGAAGTGGTCAGCTAGGATCAGATGACCTGGTTCTAGTATCTGCTGCACTTCACTAAGAAGATTAATTGCGTTGAATGCCAATGCGGAGATATTCTTATCAGGTAATTGTTCATCGCAATGAAGTGCCTCGTTCAGCTTCGTCGAAGTAGGATTGCTTTGAAATGCTGCAATAGAAGTCTGCAGATTGAATATGAGTTCTTTCAGTAGTCCTTGAAGGTCTTTGGTCTTAACGGGAGGCCTCATTTTGCGCAAATACAAAATAAGTGGGTTAAATGGCAGAACTTCAGTTGTATAAATTAGCTACTGTATATGGGAAACTGGACGTTCACGGCGGCGTATTCAGCAGTTTATCTAGTTAGTGCCTTTCGGAATTTGCCATTTGGTTTCATTACGCTACTGCTTAAAGCAAGGGTCTCAGCAATTCCCCTCCGGGCCCCGAAGGTTCATTCGGCATCCGGGATCCACAAGATGCATGGGGTTCTTCAATACTATGTATGAGGGTCTGCGGCCGATTGATAAAGATTGTTAGCTCGGTGGTTTAGGACAATTACCACATAGAATTATAACTCTTTTGGTGGAAACCATTAGATTAGAATGGGTGGGGGACTTGCAAACAGCTGTGAACACCAGATCGGCGAAGTTGTCCATGGAGACTGCGAGCACGATGGCAAAGTGATCTTGTATGTGCTTAAAGGTATTTTTATTCACATTGAAAACTTTCAAATTCATGCTAAAATGCCGTTCAGCCGACCAGACCAACTACATAAATTACATTAAGCCATTAGTTCTGGCTTCAGAGCTTAAGATACCTCACATAATCTCAGTTATCGATACGCGTGATGAATGGTATTACTCTATTCATCCAGAACGTTATGTTCCGGCGCTTAAAGACCGTGATGCAGAGACTGGTCAAGATGTGATAGTCTTTGAAGGTACTGCATGTTTGCAGTACCTTGCAGATCGCTGGGATAAAGAGGGCCAATGGACAGGACGTACCGCTGCCGAACGAGGTGCTGTTTTCTCATGGACAGCGTATCAAACGGCGGGTATAGGGTAAAGCAGCCGTCCGCAAAGTTTTGGAAGTTGGAAAGCTAAATTATGTGTGGATAGAGCAACCGCAAAATACTGGCTGTATTTTCTTAAAGGGTATCCAAATCGCGCGAAACCCATTCAATTGACACGTACTATTGAGAAGTGAGCCCCCAGCTTTTATCAATTGTCCTCCTGTGTCTTTTGTGGCCTGACCACGAATATGTCTACAACCTTAGACTCCACCAAAACACTCTCAAACAATGGGATATACTGGAAAAGCGCCTCTCAGACCCTGAGCAGAAATACATAGCTCTTCGTGACCGCGCCACGTTGGCTGATCTCTCGTATTTTCCCTTCGCGATGCCTTGGATGTTCAAATTTTTGGGCGTAAATATCAATGATTGGCCTCGGATCGAGCAATGGAGCGAGCGAATGTTGGCTAGAACGGCGGTCAAGGAAGCTATGGAGCGGGCACCAAAATTTGGTACTTGAATATGAAAAATTAGATATTTTTCGACCGGCGGCTCGCACTGGTGTGGCTTTCGGGGCTCGCTAGGTATTATATATTGTTCTTTCATAGTGGACGTAAAATCGGTGATTTTCATTACGTCCAAAACTACAGTTATCAGTGCTTCAGCCTTAGTAACCTTTTGAGCGATCTATGATGGCAATGCCTGAAGCTGTCGGCAGCTGTCAGACGCTCCTAGTGGACACTTCATGCTAAGAGGGCCGACATCGGGTTTACAAGCGTCAATGCTACGAGGGTATGGACGATATAGCCTAGCCTAGGCAGCGTGACGATTGCTGCAGTACCATCTTCCTTATCGGCAGTGATGGCAATAATCAGTTATGTAGTAATAATTATGTTTAATTATATAGTAGTATAACTAATCTAATTATAATTATATAAAGTTATATAATTATTGCGGTAAAATTACGTAAAAGTTGCAATAAAGGTATATTATTAAGACTATTTTTTAATAATTAGCTCTCTTTTTATAGCATATACCTTAAATACCCGTGCGCAGCGCTAAACTAATTAAAAT
>KV750027.1:2010-15679 GCA_001692915.1 Glonium stellatum
GCCGTACCAGCTGGAATGTTTCCAGAAATCTTCAGGGTCGTAGGGTCGAAGCGAAGCCATTTACCTGCACTTCCGAGATTCACAGAAACCTCTTCGCCTTCTTGAGCCAAGACTGATCGGCTAAGCGTATAGTTGAAATCTTGACCTGCGGTGGCGTTGAGTTGCCCAACTTCCCCACTAAATAACGGTGAGTTAAACGCTAAATGGATCGTCGTGTTTGCAACATCTCCATAATTATCCTTGGCCTCAATGCTGATATCTTGAGACATCAACCCCGACGGAGGTGTCCCTGTCACGGCAAAGGTATTTGAATCGAATAAGAGCCAGGAAGGAAGATCAGCAACGACACTCTGAAGCTCGTTATCCGCAATAGGTGTTCCGTCCAAGGTGAGGTGACCACGAAGGCCCGTAAAGTTCACTGCACTACCCTTTGGGGAATTTACGGTCTGCTTCCAGGGACTGAAAATAAGAGTGTGTTGGCTGACCACAAGAGTAAATGTTATCCATGCGCCGGCAAATCCTAACACATCAGAAGCAATAAGCAGAATCTCAAAGGACTGTGGAGACGCGCCAACCTGCGGAGTAGATCCAGAAAATTGCAAAAACCCCGAATTAAATGCTATCCATGATGGTAATGGTGTGTGGTCAGAGAGGGTTGCGTAGTACGATAAATTCTTCCCATTGTCTGTAAAAGTATCCGTAGAAAATCCAACATTGAACGCACTTGATGGTAGTAGCGCAAGACTAGAAGGCCCTGAGAGCTTCCCAGCAGCTAAAAGCTGTTCCGAGATGTTTCCGCTTGCGATAGGTCCGCCTGGTTCTGCGATAACCAGTGTAGCTTGCATATTGGCGACTGCACCAGCAGCACCCGCGGCTATGATAGTGAAAGTTGGTGAACCCACATCGCTTGCTCCTGGAGTGCCCCGGAGAGTTCTAGATGCGCCATCCAGTGACAACCAAGAAGGGTTCCCTGTGAGCGAGTATTGAAGAGTTGAAGAATCTGGCTCAAAAGTCGTTGAAGCAAACTGGAAATTAAAAGGCTCTCCAGCATGAGCAACCGGCGGAACCTGCGCGTTGAATGGAAATGCGACTTGAGGAGCTGCCGATACTGTTACAGCAAAGAACAAGACAGTGGCACCCCACATCGTCCTCTGTGACCTATACTCATAAGTAAAGTTTCTTGCTATAGCGAATGAGAAAGATACTGACCAGTTGGCAAAGATTTCAAGTTGTGTACAATAGAGCGATTGGATTTCAAACTTTAAGATAATGCTGGACGAAGCTTTGAAGCACTATGCAACAGGTCGATATGGAAGAGACGCCATCATCGTCCAAGAACAGGATTAATGGAATCTCACGGTACGCGCTGAATCGCGTCGAGCGCGTATAAAAACCGCAGGACCTTACTTAGACGCTCTACTCTTGTGGCGAGTAGGAATGAGCCCGGAGAAGAATGAAGAATCCTCCGAGTAGAAAACTGCTCCCAGCAAGGGGTGTTGGTCTTATTCCAGCCACCCTAAAAGCCCACTTCGAACCGCCTCGAGGACAAATTGGCACGATGGGGGGTAAGACGACCCCTTCACTCAAGTCGTAGAACCATCTTCAACCCTATTCGGCCTGGCCCATAGTAGTCGAGGCAGCGGTCAACCTGTTTAAAATCGCACGAAGCGTACAACGCCCTCGCTGCGCTACGGTCTTCATCAACCCATAACTGTATAGAGTCACATCCTTCTTTTTCCAAACGTGACCGGAGGAGAGCGATAGCCGCTTTGGCAATACCTTGCTGCCTGTGCGGTTGGGCGACGCAAATTTTATGAAGCAAAGCCAACCTCTTCATCCGAAGGTAGACGAGATAAGCAACTACTTCAATAGACCCATCAACCTCTTTAAGCGCTAAAATAACGCTAGTGTTACGCTTCTTTAATTCGGCATCAAAATCAAAAGCTTCACTTGATGGAAAGTTTTTCTTCTCGATGCGCTTGATTTCGGCTAGGTACTTTTGCTGGTCCTTGGGTGGATTCAACGTTAGATCTGCGATACGATACCCTTCTATCGGGGAAGCAGACGTTGTCTTAGACATTTTACGACGCAAAAATCTCCTTTATACGCATGCGGGTTAGGAGAGTGAAGGGAGGTTGATGGATGATGAGGTGGGCTTGGCTTCGATTTTCGGTTGGCCACGCAAATTCCGCATCCACTTCAGGACAACGCCCCGACATCTCACCAAAAATGGACAGCGAAGAAAATAGCGGTCTATTCGGCATCAGTGAAGATCTTGTCCAATCGCCTGTGCACAAACCTGCAGGGGTATCTTCAGTAGACTTTGACGGTCTTCTTTCTCCCCCTTTGAGGCTCCAAGAAGACCTGTCAGAAGGATGCGGTGGCCAGCTTTGGCCCGCAGGCATGGTGCTTTCAAGATATATGCTCCAGAAGCACAAAGATGATATCCAGGACAGCTCAGTGTTCGTACGCTCTTAAACCATGCTTAGCCCGACGAACGTCTTCTGATAATATGAACAGAGTTGAGCTTGGAGCAGGTGGCGGTCTCGTCGGGTTAGTGCGCTCGCATGAATACCTGCACAGGAAACCTAGATGCTGACGCTAGGTGAAACATCTAGTCTAGCTGTTGCCATCGGCTGCACAATCGACAAGACGCTAATAATTACAGACCAAAAGCCAATGTTGGCTTTGATGGAGCGGAATATTATCCTTAATAACCTGCAAAGCAAAGTCAAGGCCGCAATATATGACTGGGGAGAGCCAGTCCCTGCCCAAATTCCCTCCCATCCAGACATTATTCTAGCTGCGGACTGTGTCTACTTTGAACCTGCTTTCCCTCTGCTTCAAAAGACGCTGGCTGATTTAATTGGAGAGGAAACTGTCTGCTATTTCTGCTTTAAGAAGCGAAGGCGAGCAGATTTACATTTTATGAAGGCTGTACGGAAGAATTTTGAAGTTAAAGAGATAGATGACGATCCCGACAAAGAGGTTTATGAACGAGAGAACATTTTCCTGTAGGTATCAAGCAGTCTCGAACTATAAAGTACTACTGTTAACTTAACCTTAGGTACAAAATCACAAGGAAATCCTAGCTTAGAAATAAAATAATAGACATGAATTCTATTTCTAGGGTTTACGAGGCCGATTCTGCATCGCCATAATATTCCTGTGGCCTCGCTTCCTTATACTTATAATTCGAAATGGCGTATTGTTGCATTCCAATTACAGCTCTGCAATAGAAGCACAAATAAAATCCCCAGGAGAAATATATCATAGCGAACAACTTATATAGGACTACCGTATTTGCCTTGGATATGATGTCGCTAGGGGAAATTAAAGCAATGCTGCTGGTGTCATCACGACATCATGATTCAGCGTTTATCCGGAAGTACGATTGCGCCACGTGAAGGGGATATATTTCCTAAACCCATGTTACAAAAGCCACACTACTTTACTTACAGCAGAAGTACAGAGATACAAAACCTTTACAAAGAGGCCGTGTGCTGCACTAAAAGCGACTGCTAAACTCTTCAAACGCCATCTTCGTAATTCCATACATATTCCTGCCAAAAAAATGCTGCCCAGAGATATCCTACCACGACATCAAGCATAACCCTACGTAATATGAGGTTCTAGGAGAGGGACAATGCGTCAAGGAGAAGAGTAAACAACTATGCGCGGTAAACGGAGCTAAAAGCTCACAGCTGCCTGTTGCGACTCCAAATGCAGAAGCGAAACGGCACGGCTACCGGGTAAGCATTAGTAAGAGCATGCGATAGTGAGACCATTTTCTTGCGAACGTTGGTCTTCCACAGATTTGTTGCCAAAAATATATACAGTGACAAGTTCAGTGCCACGTTTGGACAGGACGGTACCCAAAAAGGCAGGTAATAAGACCAACAAGGCTAGGTCTCGGGGCGAAAGATGCATTGGTTTCCCGGAAATAATCAAGGCCAAACGTGTTGTCCACGTGCCCTCGAAATTAGAATTCAGGCCCTTCGAAACTATAGTCGAAATAAGTGAGGCGGAAATTGCGTCCACCGTGAGACTATTTCAGGGAAGCGTCGCAATCGCAATTTGCCGTCAGTCTTTTCTGAGGTGTTCACCTGACTCACTGAGCAGGAACTGGTAATCGCACGACCTCAAAAGGCGCGTTGTCCAATTCCACGTCCTCATTTTCCCGTAGAGTCGTTTCGATCACAAAGCGTCTAGGTCGCGAAACTGCCTTCACTGGCTGCCACAGCTCGGTCTCGACATCTGCCTCCAGCATAGAAACTAGATCTGCTGTAGAATTGGTGCACAAATCCATCAACTTGACGTTAAGATCTCGGAGTCCTCTCATACTAGCGATAACACGCCAGGCTCTTTCCCACACTAGCTTATCGTTGCAGCCGGCCCAGTTGCTGGAGGTAGGGTCAAACTGAAGGAAAACAAACGAGATGTCGATATCAATGCTCTGGATTTGGTTGAATCGGTGCGGCAGGATGGAGGTAGAGAAGGATATTATAGGATCAAAAGAAGAGAAGGAGAATGTATTAAGCATGTAAAGAGCAGGGAGGGATTCCGTGTAGCTACAATAGTTAGCTTAATCATATTCGGAAATAAAAGTGAGTTTAGGACGTTAGGTAGGATTTGAGGAAATGAAGCAGCCTACATCCGCCGGCAAGTCAGTGGTAGTGCCAGGAGGCCTTCGTCTGCTGGCTTGAAAGTTTTCTCGCTGTTCTTTGCAGGCAATCCATAGTCGTAGTACATCGACTTAGCGGAGCGGTCCCAGCCAAAAACGCGCCAACAGTCGTGTTTAGCATGAGATGGGTCTTTACAACGCAAGTGCTCCAGTTTTCTACTGTCTGAGTTGGGGCGAATATGAAGATGCCCGCCTCCCAAGGTAGCTTCCCAGATGAGGAGACGTAATTCCAAAGGGAGTTTGTTAAATAGTGGAGCTTGTAGCTGGTCATGAGTAAATTGATCTGGATCTACACCAGGGCGATAGGTGCACGTCAAAGTCCGTTTTCGCCGTGAGGGAAGCGGCTTGACTGAAGGGTTTGAAGGGCCATCAGGGAAGTATGAATCGCCCTGAGGGAGTCCCGGGGACAAAGGAGATATCAATCCTTTACTAAGACGTCGACCAAAGTCCATGGCTGGGAAGAAACTACGAATAGTCAGACGAATAAACTGCTGGGTTGACTCGCGCATGAATTTTAAAAAGATGACACTATTTTATGAAAATCGGGCATCGGGGAATAAGAAAAAAGGTGACGGCATAAAATCATAATACACGATGATAGGAAAATACCCAACGCCCCATAGTCTAATGCTAGGTGCTGCCGAGGCAGTGTACTCTTCTGTTAGAGGAGAATGTGAAGGTAGGTGGGGTTTAGTAAAAACACTAGTGATCGGCTACTAGGAAGGGTCTCGCGACTATCCCGAATGATGGCATAGCTTCCGTTGGAGATTGGGTAATAATAAAAACTTGAGATGATGCACTTACTTTTGGTATACGGATGAACGAGCACGGATTTGGGGACCTGGGACGATGAAAATTAGGTGAGGAGAGGTGATCTCTTGGTTGCGGGGCTTACGGGGAATTAAGGAGGCTGGGCAGGTGTAAGATAGATCTGCAAGGGTGGCAACACAGTCAAGAAGGATTCGGTAGCCCCAAGACGCCGCGATCCTTCAACGCGACGCCCTAGGCGCCGACAGATGGTTCACCGAGGCCAGATACCTGCAACTCACTCCCAATCTATAAAAGGATCCGGTTGCTCTGAAGAATATCGCCACATATCGAACGACATCCATCCTTCTCCTACAAATCAGGCCCACCCACAAGGAGTCGGTGCAACTAGGCCGCCCTGCGCCGACGACGCTAAGCAGCTTTGCAGGTTGTCATTGTGACACGGAAGGTCGGCTGCTCACCATAATCATAGCCAGGAGGAAGCAAAGTACTTGCTTTTGGCCCATGAAACAGAATACTCGGAACGAGAGGGTATCAGACTTGAAGATAGCACAAGAGGGAATATGATGTCTTGACATGCCTATCTGACCATGTTTATGGTATGGTCTTGCGTAGAGTGTCTTGAGAGTTGTTCACAAAGGGCTGAAGGTCTCGCTCACCGAAAGAAATGTGAGCGAAGCTGATAGCCGCGTAATGATTTAAAGAATCGTGTTCTAAAATAAAAAGTGAAAGTGACGATTGCGCCAAAGCGATCAAAACTACCAACCCGAAAAGCTAAGGCCCCTGCAACTAAATCCATACTATCTTCACCTAATTATACACCATCACCATGTGGCTGAGATTACATTGAAACTAAATTTTGTCAACGGGCCGTTGCGTTTATCCCTGCAATGCAGCCCTATACCTCTCTTCGGCTCCAAAGTCATTAGCACACGCAATTTAAACGACCTAGAACGCAACAGTCAGGAATCCCATGCCCGGGTCTTGCCGCATTCTATCACTTAGGTTGAGTGTCGTCCCCTCGAGCTGTGGCCACGTCCTGACCTCTGTTGATTTCTAGCTTCTCCTCTTCACCACAACACCCTATCCTAATATAGAAACCTATGTCCTTTAGCATCCACCTACATGACAATATTTTAACTTCCCCATCTTGTATGTTTCGAGCCCTTTGTCCGCTAGTGTTTCCTGTCTAACCCTTTCAAGGTGAGAGAGTAGCACATATGCTTATCAAGCTACTAAACGTACTTAAACTCTTCTGGCATGTGGAGGGCTGTTCGAACGTGGTAGCACGCGTAGTGTTGCTCTGAAGCGTAGAATGTTGAGATATCCAGGTCCATCTATTTCTAACGTCAAACTATCGCGATTTGGATGGGATTCGACCTGCGTTTAGGGTCCACATGCATTTTATTGTATCTGCTGCCGTCTCTGCAGCCTTGTTATATCAATTCAGAATATCTCAGCAACACCAAAAGAGATGGAATGACCGTACCGTGGTGAGTGTTTTGCAGCCTATGTCCCTATGGAAAAGTCGTGTTCGTTTCAAGAACTTCTTCTGCAATCTGGAGGACATAGTAATAGGAATCACAGGTCGACAATAAAAGTAAACTAATATGATGAAGTTTTGATGAGCAAAGCCGCGTTTATGGTTTGCCGGGGAGCAACGAGGTCGGGCGCAAGGAGAAGCGGCTTTAGGGGCCAAGCCACATGTCAAGCCCGCCATTATGGCTCCAGTTCGCTCTAGACGCGCTGCTCGATTGCTTGATTGCTTAATTGCTTAATTACTTATGCCCCTCAGATAGTCACATATGAGCCAGGAGCCGAGCTAGGAAGCTCATTCTTTCCCTTAAGCATTTCAAAGTTTAGAAGCTGGGTGGGTTCCCTATGCTCACCATTTCGGCGACACTAGCACATTCGTAGAGACTGGTATAAGAGAACCATCGACGAGGATTATATTCCACCTTAGCCTATAGAGTTCTGCTGACTATTTCCAACCACAAAAAACCAAAATTCTGAGGCAATACAGCTCAGCGGGATGCAATAGAAAGTATATCGCATTCGGTTCCCCAGCCACCTGCTCCTTCGATCACATTCTATTAAAGCGAGACGTCGGCCACTTGGGACTCTATGGGACCCCTTAATACTCGTGCAATCCCTGCAGAGACTAGGGAGAGGCGACTATCGTTCATCAAGTACCATTACTCCTTCGCTCCCTAAAGATCTTTTCCCTCGATGTGGTTGGATCAGGCTGAGCAAACGCCCTTTTGAGAGCTCCGATAGGATCCACCGGGCGATTATCACCGTGATAGGATGGCACGCCTACCAATAGCGCGGTATTGTTTTGGCCGATTTGAAACTATGATGCTTATACCGCCTCATCAGAAATGCATTATCATTCATCCATCCGATCAGTAAAAAGGTGGCAGACGACCGTGCACGCAGACAGTCAAAGTCCCTCAAATATCTTCTGCTACTTACAGATATAGCACTCTATAATTCACTAAACAGAACATCCCCATTAAAACCGGCTAGCTCTTAACGCTACAACGACCCGTTGTCCTACCAACTGTTTACGTGCATACGTCCCGCTACTCAGCTTCACGACCAATTTTTCCGAGTTGCGTCAGCGTTACTGGGAAGTCCCGTCAAAAGGACCATGGCAGAGATACAAACACAAGTGCATCACTTGTTGATACGTATAAACTACCAACTCTCTTCCTCCGTCTGATCCCATGTCCAATACTAATAGTGCTTTAGCCCAGTGGAAGCCACCTCAAAGCCCGCAACAGAGCGTGAAAGAACCACGAAACTTTGCAGAAGACCAACGCGAAAGGCCAGAAACTCCAGAGTTTGTACCTGTCGTCGTTTCCCCCAGAGATGGTGGGTACCGGAGTTAAGGGGTTGTGAATGAATACAAGTCATGGCTCAGACTGGGTTAAGAATGATGTTGCTTTCGTATCCAAATACGTAGCATGGGTTGGGTTCTGAGGATAAAGGAATATAAGGAATTCTAGTTTGCTATCGTAGTCTAGATCGTTTCGGAGTGCTGTGGTTTAGGATAGGAACACGAGAACTATCGCCGTCTGATTTTCCTGTTAAGATGGAATGCGAACAGAAGGTATCATGGGTGATCATTAAGACATTCATAAGCTTCCCTTACAGCTTGAAGCTACTCCCGCCAGTTCTAGCCCTATCCTTCACTTCTTTGCCCTCAACATCTCTAATCTCACCCTTCTTCCCAATTACTTTAACTCCGCCTCTCTTCAAACTACTAAGCATATTTTTCTTCTCCTTACGCTTCTCGCTTTCGCCATTAACCTTGCCACCATCATTGAGACCGGCCTTCTTAATTCTCTCCTTCTCCCTCCGTCTCCTTCTCAGCTTTTGTTCCCGAGTCATCTCCTCCCTCGCGACCGGTAACCCTGCCTTCGTCACAATCTCTGTAGTCACCTTCTCTTCGCCAGGCCTATAGATCTCCTGCGGCGCCAGCATGCTTGCACCCGCAGCCTCACTGCCACCCGTGGGTCTTGCATCCTCCATCTCGATTGCCGGCGCATCAACTCTGACTTCCAGGCTCGGTGCCGCAGGCTTAGGCTTATAGTGCCAGGAACTCAATGCATCAAGCTTGCTTGCCACACTTTTCCACATCGCCTCGATCTCCGCGTGCTCTTTTTTCAGCTTTTCATCTTTTACATCAACGAAATTCGCGTCCGTTTTACGCAGATGTTCTTCCTCATATAGCTCAGCAAGGCCTTTGCTAGATTTACTGTCATCAAGCTCGAATCTGCCACGCCTTACAGCCGAGCCGGTGACGAGGTCGTCCGGCCGACGCCGCTTAACTTCGTCGAATTCACCAGCGAGGATCCGTCGCTTGATTAACGCCTCGATATCTTCGGTGACTTCGGCGGTGATGACTGGGACGGGTTTACCTGTACGTTCGAAGTCAAGGTCTTCTTCGAGCAGGGAGTTGAGCGGACGGTCAGCTGCCCGAGCTTCACCCGAAAGCGTCCAGTCGCGCTTGGCAACATTCGCAGCCTCAAGCTGCCGAATCTCTTCGGCGAGCTTGGCTTGACGGCGTTCGTGAGTTGAGCGACGGGATTTGGGGTCTGCCGGATCGAGGTCAGTGAGATCTCCATCCGACTCGGCTTCATCAGAATCTTCGAAAAGATCACGGTGAACAGCGGAGATAGTGCGTTGAATATCTTCTTCATCTTGAGCGGCGGAAGTGTTCTGAGGATCCGAGGCCGAAGGGAAATTGTGTGGGTTCGGTCTTCCTCGTTTCTTTTTGTTTTTGCTGGCTTTCCGGGCTGGTGGTGCGAAGAAATCCGCGTACATGACGTTGTTAGTGTTGGTTATGCCTCCTAGGTCGTCTAGCTCGCCATTTTCGAGGGGCTCATCATCTTCACTTTCACCTTCGGGCGCATTAAGGTCAACGTTCCCGAACGTTGGGCCACCTTCCTCGTCATCTTCCGAGGCGTCATCTGCTAGGTCATCAGCTTCTACACCTCCTGCCCCAGCAGCTAGGGGGTCGGCATCCCAGTCGACTTCCTCATCGTCGCTAGCCGCAGCTTCTCCTCTTGCGTCTTGCTGCTCTAGGAATTCGGATTGCTTATTAAAGTTGTCGATAGAGAAGAACCCATCATTAAGGCCGTGCGGATCGGCAATAAACTCTTCGGCGGGCTCATCATCCTGTGACATCTCATCGTCGAACTCCTCGTCCTCCATCTCGATGTCTTCATCTTCCTCGGGAACATCATCTTCAATGTCAGCCTCTTCGGCATCTTCTTCACCTGAAATATCATCGCCATCGTACACCCAATTTTCGCCTTCTTCTCCTATGCTTTCCTCGTCGGACCCAATCGTCTCAAACCCATCCTCATCGAACCGAACAGTCTTGATTCCATTCTCCTTGCCATGGGTTCCATTAATGCGGACTTGGTCCTTTCCACGTGCATCTGGGAGCGCCTTTTCTACTTCCTCCCTCGCCGCATCTAGAACCCTCCTCGCCTGTTCCCAGACCTGATCAACTCCAAAACCCTCCAAGTGCACCTTTTTCAACTGCAAAACCCTTGCATCTTCGTACTCTTGTTCACCCCTCTTCCTCTTCTTCCTAGCTTCTTTCTTCCGCTCTATCTGGACTTCACTAACTCTAGACGCTAGAGGGTCGAGATATCGTTTCGCGAGAGCCAATGCAGCGATATGCAGGTTTTGAGGGGGTTGCAAAAACGCATGTGGCTCGTTTGAAAGACTCAATATCAAAGCTGGTGTGGAGGAGTTTTGCAGATCCATTGGCGGCGGCTGCGCAGATTGCGCGGAGAGAGTGTGCGAGGATATCGAGGTGGTCGGCGAGAAGGAGAGCGTGGCCATATTATTTCGGGCCGAGTAGGAATTGAAGTGTAACTGGACTCAGCCAGAGGGCGGAAATACGTGTACACGCCCTGCAATGGATGGCGGTAGAGCTTTTTGAGTGGTACAGAAAAATTAGGTCTAGAAAAGGTTTGGCAAAGATACCTAATGACAAGCCGCGGAATAATTTTCGACCGACGCCCTCAAGGTGGTGGACTTGCTTGGCACTGTCACAAGTAACCACGACTTATCTATCAAAACGTGGATGCATTATATGTAGCTTTGCAATTGAGGCTTACCATTACCCTTACATCTATCTATTAAGTCTAAACTCTAAATTAGAGTTTCTCCAAGGTCTTATATCCCACAAGCAGAAGGAACTTCTAATATTAAGAACTGACAATCAGTCACGCGTAGACTAATGCGGGAAACGCTTTACCGTTTCTGGGGTGCGGTAAAGTGGTTGACCCTCTGGACCTGGCCACCAATCATCATCTGTAAGAGAACCCCCGAGACCATCTTCGCGTGTGCCACAAAGCGCTCATTAGCATCTATAAAGGTAGTTCACCCTTCGCAATGGATAACCTAGATTTTTTCACCTTTCCACTTTCAAATCTCTCTCTTAAAAACCATGGACGGGTTTCAAAGCGTATTCGCTACAAATTGCGCAAAATTGTCAGAAGATCTCTCCAGACAGGAGAGCGGACAGCTAAAAAGGAGGCGTATGGATGAAGAAAATGCTACATTGCCTTCCAGCAGTAACTCTTTGATTCTTGGGGGTGACGCCAGCCCCGGTAGTCATCATAATCCACTCGCAAGCCTTCGAAGAGCCAAGTTGTCTAAGATTGGCCAAGCCCTTGGATATTCCTGCTTTTCTTTGTCTGGCGCGGCCGTCAAACCCCCAACGAGAGGGCCCTACACGCCTATTAGAAGAGAGTAAGTTGGGAGAGTCCGTGAGAAAGGTGCCTGTCTACGGTGCAGAATCTTGAAAAAAGGCTGTGAGTGCAATATCCCATTCGTTACTAGATTGATGCTGATGTAATATATCAATTCAGTGCTCTGGAGAAGATCCCTGCCAGCCATGTCTTGCCGTGGCAAACTCCAATTTGAGCTCAAGGGTTCTGATGTGGATGGATTGCATTAGACCGTCTATCATATCCAGAAACATCTTCAAACAAGGTATGTAGATATCTAATACAAAAGTTATTCCACTTCAGCTGATTCTGCTTCGGGTAGACTTTTCCGTTCGACGGCTGGATTGGGCGCTGAATGCTATAACGAAGCTAATGGACAGTGATGTCTATGCATACTTGAACAGGCCGTTTGAATTGAATATTGACGCCACCTTAGCAATCCTCGCTTCTAGGCTCACGGACGGTTCAGATTCTTCCGCATTTGGAATCCCTAGACCACTCTACTCCGTGAGGTTCTATGAGACACTTAGCTCGGCCGTGGGCTCCCGTCTCAGCGAACACCTCAAAGTTCTAATTTATCTGTCTTCTTTTAGATTTACCTCGGGGCCGGCCGTAAAATATCGAGTATATAGCGCGGATGAAATTCGTTTCATGCGAAACTATGCTGGCACGCAAGTGCTGATCGCTCTTGATTCGCTTCTCAAACCTCTCCGTTTAGAAACCTTAACTAAGAAGCCCGAAAAATTGAAAGCAATATTTCTGATATTGGTGGGTACAATTGCCGCTACAAATTATACGTCTATAGAAGTAAGTCCAATTCATCGAAAAATATCTGTTGCACTAACGCACGAAGGAGAATGAAACGATCGAGAATAGGATGGTAGAAACGCAGAAGGATACGCTCATACGGCTCCTGTCTCACTACCTGGTGTACCTCGGCAAATCTATTTCTCTCCTTGACTCCTCTTGTAACGAAAGTGTCTTGATAAGCACCGTCAAACGCCAATTTAAACCGACAGGCAGCGTAGTCGTCCGGGTAAGTTTTAGGCCGGCACACGGCTCTTACTCTGCGAATATAAATGTGTATATTCCTGAGCAGCACAACTCCAGCGTGATTCCAGGAGCGGGAAGTGCAAAGGAAAGGTGTGTCGTGGCGGAATCCCTTGATGTCGGTGATACGGACTTCGTAGACTTAATTGAAGATCTCGATATGCTAAAGTGCATTCCCTGTGGAAAATTCTGGCCGAACCTCGATATCAACAGCATCTGTGATGACTGCAGACGGCTGTAGAGAGGACGACGCATCTCTTATCGGGCCCGTCTCCGCCCACAAGCACGAAAGATTCAAAGTCCCTAGAGAAGGGAAATGGGCGCTTTTCGGTCTCTCCCAGGAAATAATTCCCTATGGCTCGATTAAACATACTACCGGAGGCCCATCTGCTCTTATCCAAGATCCAAACTTAGCTCAGACATCAGTGCTCAGCCCACAACCCATATCTACCGATGAAGATAGTACCGAACGCAGGCCAGAGATGCAAGCAGAAGAGGACTCAATACTGGACCGTCCACTGATCTAAGCTAGCCCGCCTCAGGCCCGAAGATGCCACACTACATCAAGGCCTCAAGGAAGTCCTAAAATACACCTACACTACACCGCACTACACATGTGCCTATCCTCAAAAGATCAGAACCGCACTCCAGATACACAGCAAACGAACACGCGTTCCGCTATTCCTACTACGGTTATATACCACGATTACATCACCCAACCCCCTCTACGGGCCTAAAGCCGCCCCGCCACCCGCCACAATCCCCATTCTCAAATCCGGAAATGCTAAACGCCACGCTGAATCCCAAGCACCCAAAATCCCCCCAGCGCCCGCGCCCAACCCGCAATGCCAAACCCGAGCCCCGAACCCGAACCCAAAAACCCGCGCTGGGTTTCCGCAAAAAAAAAAAA
>KV750032.1:1108-31147 GCA_001692915.1 Glonium stellatum
CCAAAGCAATCGTCGGACGAGTTGATGCTCGGACGGTGGGGAGAGTGTTGCGTTTGGCCAATCTGGCTGCAGGCGAACCTAGGAGCACATACCACGATAAACTCGAGCACCTCGAGTACGCTTGCCGGCTAGAGAGAATATTCGCAAATGATGGGTATTTCATTGGTCTTGCCGTTCGAAGTGGATTGCTCTCATATATTGGATACCGGGTAGATAAGTGACCGAACCTGATCCTCGATTAATGCCTGGTATTTTACTCACTGTGTTCCTCCTTCGATCTCTCATCGAAAGAATGCAATGTCTACTTCGGCCTATGGAGCCTTTTCAAAGCTCAACCCCCGCTCGTCTATGTTTCGCAGGAGGGATACCAGTATCCAATTTTTAGAATGGCTAGGATGTTATTGGAAAATGGAGCGGACTTGACCGGGCATTACAAAGACAACACAATTTGGTAGCATTTCCTTGATGGTTTTCCCTCTGAGCCTATCAAAAAGGAAGCATATATATGCTGGCAGAAAATCCTTGATTTATTGCTCCACTAGGGCATGAATGTTAACGAAATCAGCATGTGGTTGCAAAAATCTCTCTTTACGCCGAAGCGCGGCTCTCAGTTGGCTTTGGGAAAATGGGAAAGTGTGGTCGAAATCATCACAGCTTTGTGTAGGCATGGCTTGAATCCGAACGAGAAATACGATGGTAGCACTATCTGGATTCACTTCTTAAGCCTATACCGAATTCTCCAAAATCAGAACAGGGAGGCTGTACTCCTAACGAAAATTCTCAAATTGTTTCTTCGTAGTGCGAGCATAGATCAGATGTATTGGGGTGAATGCTGTTTAATTAAAAGCTTCTTAGACGATCTGGGTCTGCACAAATATGGCGAGAATATCCTTCAAGCTTTTCGGATGCTTCTTAGTCATGGTCTTGATCCAAATTTGAGTGTTGATGGTGGAACAGTATGGGATCTATTGCTTCAGAAAATAGGGCCTCCCGCGAGAGTTGGTGAAGGTGCTATTTCCTCTGGATTTCTCTCTTATGGTGCGAATCCACACTGCAAGAGCATCCAATCATCATTAGAATGTCTTAGTGAGAAGAAAAAGGAGGTTGTAGCGAAGGTCTAGCGAGAGGAATTGAAGGAAGCTGAAAATTAGGACCGGAATTGCACAGTCAGAGGCCGAGCATAAGAGCTCGATTTTAGTATTAAAGAGGAGCCCGAGTCTAGTATTGGATCCGTTCGTATCCGTCGAGCGGACCATACCCACCCACCGGCTCATAGCGCCTCCATGCGGCGTCGCTCATCCTTTCGTCATGCTTCGAGCCGACAAATTTCAACAAGCGGGGCGTGTGCAGGGCATTGCCCGCCCAGACTAGCTGGATTAGAGAAGTGAATTATTAAGAGGAAGAGGAAGGTGGAGGGAATAAGATCGGGAGCGGCTGATGCAATGGCGGTGGATGGACCGTGACAGGACGGGCGTTCTTACTCTCCGTGCTCCGGAGGTCTAACGTCACGGCAGCCTCACGGTTAGCGGGCGTGTTTGTGTTTTATATAGGTCCTAATCGCTTTATAGTTGTTACTTTATTATTCGAACATAGTCATAGGGGGTGGCTATTTTGTTCATTGTATCCGTGGGACGTTGATGTTAGCGTATGCTTCTCTATCTAGGACTATCGATACGGGGAGAGATAAGGAAACTCTCACACATGCGCTAGCAATTCCGTGTCTTGCGGTTGCGGTGTCGGTCGCACTCAGCCTATGATCCGGGCCTTGATATGATGTGGACATTAATTCCGATCCTTTAGGGTGATGCCGAGGCGGACTGTTTAAATATGGCGCCAGTGTGTCTCGCATATCTGACTTAAATTGATATGTCGTGCATCCTTCAAATTTCCTTTGAACAAAGCCAGCAGCACGTGGCGTAGCAGCTGCTCAAATAAAGATGAGCCAGCTTAGAGTGAGTGGGAAAGTGGACAAGTCGCTGACTGCGTTTTGCATACCGGTTCTCACCGACTCCGGGCACGAATCCAATAATAACCTGGCTGGAGCGCCTTGTCGCAAGCCTATCTCGGCTCAAGATTTGCGCACTGGGAAGGCGGGCGGCACGGCCAGGGGCGGCCAGGGCGCACAGAGTAAAAAAGGAGCGCTTGGGAGGCTTGGAGGGGTTGTTTTGGCAAGCCACCACGTTTCGAAACACCACCCCACCAAAACTGTGAGCGGAATTGCCAACCTCTGCCCCCGCACTCTCCTGCGTCGGGTGGTTGAAATATTATTTGCCTGCAGACGCCAGGAACACTCATGCAGGAACCCGCAGCTCTTGGCTGGCATAGATGCCGCTGGCACCTCCCAGGAAATTAATGTCCTGAAAAACGATGGCGAGTAGAATAGACAGCTAAGGCGGGATGGGATACAAGGAGTACTTCAAGGAGCTCATCCCACAGTTTGCGTCACTTTCTTTCTTTCGCTCACTACCAGTACAGGCCAGTTCACCACACTCTCTTCTTGCTATTGTTTTTTTTGGGTTTACAGGTTTGATACCTGAGTCATTCTTTCTTGCTCGATATTTGTGCGGTCTCTCTTTTGAGTTGCATCTCGTCACTCCTTTTGAACAAGCTCTGCTAAGTCAGCAAACGGTATACTGTACGAATAACGCTAGCCATGTGGTCTAACCCCATGAACACTCTACTTCTCGGCCTAGTTGCCTCCCTCGCTGCTCCAGTCAGCGGAACCTTCGTTATACAGTGCTACAGCCGCCTCTTTGATGAACGTGCTGACCCAGTCGTTAGTCCGGGCAAAGTATCTGGCCATGTCCATGCTATTACTGGTGGTAATGGCTTCAATTTTACTATGGATTATAACCAAGCCCGTGCCTCTAAGTGCTCTACTTGCAATGTTAAGGAAGATTTGTCCAACTACTGGACCCCGAAGATGTACTTCCATGCCAAGAACGGTAGCTTTATCAATGTTCCCATCAACGGCGATACCCCCGGCGGGAATATGGGGGGACAAGCTATCTACTACCTGTAAGTTTTCTATCCCCCATTTTGAGAAAATGCCCCGGTCTATCCTGTCTGAAAAGAGAAGAGAAGATTGTATCTTCCAATCAGAGCTGCCCTTACTAACGACCCAGCAGCACGCGTCCCGGCCCCGACAACGACAAACTCGTCGCCTTCCCCCCTGGCTTCCGCATGCTAGCCGGCGACTCCAACAAGCGTAAATACACTTCCGACTTTGCCGGTCTCGCCGTTTCGCATAAGTGCATTGGCAACACCAACCTGCAATACAACAGCCTTCCACCCGTCAAGTGTCCCGGCGGCGTGCGTGCCCAAGTCACGTTCCCCTCTTGCTGGGACGGTGTCAACCTCGACTCGCCTGACCACAAGTCACACGTCGTGTATCCCAAGGATGGGAATTATGACGGTGGTCGTTGCCCCGCCAGCCACCCTAAGCATCTTGTCACGCTCTTTTACGAAGTTTACTACAGCACGCAGTTGTTCGACAATGAGTGGTGGAGCAACGAGCAGCCATTCGTCTTTTCTAACGGCGATCCCACTGGCTACGGGTTCCATGGAGACTTCGTAAGCAGCGTCCTACCCTCTCGCAACCCCCAACCCCATTCCCCTAAACCCTAAACCGTCCTTCCTCCCTCCATACTAACAGCCACCCAGGTCAACGGCTGGGACATCCCGACCCTCCAACGCGCCGTGACCGACTGCGTCGACGGGACACCCAACTGCCCCAGCACGCACTTTACCTTCCGCTCGCAAAGCGACACGCAAGCCTGCAAGCTGCCCTCGCAAATCAACGAGCAAGTCAACGGCATCCTCCACGCCCTACCCGGCTGCAACCCACTCAGCGCCGGCCCGGCCCCCGCCGTCGCCGTCGCCAACTGCCCCGTCACGAAGATCTCGGGCCCTACGCCCGCCTCGCTCGGCTACACCGACGTCACTAAGTCCCAGGGCTGGAAGTACATCGGCTGCGGCCTCGACAATGCTGGCGCTCGCACGCTCAATGTTGCCCAGACGAGCGGGAACAGCATGACTGTTGAGACCTGCATTAGTTTCTGCAAGAGCAAGGGGACTAAGTACGCTGGGGTCGAGTATAGCGGCGAGTGCTATTGCGGGAATAGCGTGGCAGCTGATCGCGCGCCGCAGGCTGGTGTTTTGGGGAATTGCCTCATGAAGTGCAGCGGGAATCAGAACGAGATTTGTGGTGGGGCTGCTGCGATTAGTCTCTATCAGTCGTGTGCTGGTGGCGCGTGCACGAATTCGGCGAAGCGGCAGAGTCGCAGGCTTGCGGCTGCCGAGCATGCGGCTGCGGAGTGGGCGAGTGCGAGGGGTGAGGGGTTCGTTTAGGACGTTTCCTTCATCTCATACTATCTAGGTAAGGGTTACGAAAGGGTTCTGAGAGGTAGGTGCTGGTGTTCTGGTGGGTTTTGGTGGGTCGTTTGGGTTTTGCTAGATCGGTTGGGTGTCTCAGAGGTTCGAGTATGACATGATATGATGGAATATGATGGAATTGGACAGAGGGGACCGGGTCCTGTGGGCCTTTTGCTTTGCTGCGGATTGTACTGGACTGCAAAACTTTATTCGTGCATATAGTCTTTTTCTTCTTTTCTCAGTCGCTCGCTTGCGCTGGTGCTGCGGCAGCCACTGGCACCTTTTTGGTATGAGGGATGAAGGGACGTGGATAGGTTTTGGATGATTGAGTGTATGATTAGGACTTGGAAAATGAGAATGAAAAGAGTGTATGAGTTACCTACGCTAATAGGTGGTACCGAGGAGTGAAGCGGCGCGCCGTGGCGGAAGGCAATTGTGATAGTGTAATCGATGGGCCAGGGTAGAAGGGAGAATCTTGGCCGTCTGGAGGGAGTGGAACAAGAAATCATCCGCGGCGGCATCTATGGTATTGGAAGGCCCCACTGTAAACGCTCACCGGAATCTATGGCCTGCCAAATGCAAAACATGGTGTTACACCGCCCCCTGACGCTCGAAAGTCGATTAGCGCTATCCTTGCCGCCAGTCGTAGCGCCTAGCAGGGCTAACGATTTACTAAAAGGCCTCGATTGGTTGGTGAGTCTCTTTCTCATCCGCATGGGATTTTTGATGCTGTGCCGGGACGGTGAGAATACGGTCCAAGTGTGTCATCCTCGGGTCGGTCCAATAAGGTATTTGTTTAGCTGTGATTGTCAGACGACGCGTCGTGAAAGCCGAAGCCTAGTTCGCCGCTTGGAGTAGGGGCTGAGCTATGTACAGCGTAAGGACGAGAAGTATAGCCAGGTCCATATGAAAAAATATGCTACGTAGGCAAAGGTATGAGAGAAGGAGTAGTAGAAGTAGGACGGAGTGTTATATACGGCGGTTCGAGCAATAATTCATGACCGTTAAAATCGAGTCCTTGGGAGTAAGGGGTCCGAATATCTCGTATACTAGGTCCATTACTGTGTAGATAAGATCTAAGATACGGTTAATTCTAGATTTCTAGCCCCGTTTCATATAGGCGTGTAACGAGTTCTTGGTCGTTCGGGTCGTGGGTAAAGATAACACCGAAAGATGGGAAGCTCAACCATATTCTTCGGCGAAATAAAATCGCGGACTCATTCTATCCAATCGCATATGACTCCGAGTACGAGTGCGAGTACGGTACTCAAATAACAACGAAGCCCCTAAACCAGCCACAACAGCAAGCTAATCGCAAACGCTTCTACTAAGAAGCTGCTCCACGTAACGCGCTCGGCAGTGCTTGCCTTGCCAGGGTATTTTTCCGTACCCATTATAGGAAGGCTTGCGAACTTTTCCTACGAATATTCTAATTGTGCATTTTCCCACCGTGTTTTGTCCCTGCGGCAATGCCGAAGGCCACTTTTTCATGCATAATGAATCAGCTACGAGAACGAATCCGATTACGATAGACCCTACCTTGACGTTGCCTTAGGGATGGATGCATAGGGTTGTGTACGTAGCGTGGTAATTGATAGAATGTGACTTTTGCATATATCTTCCCTCTTCTCGCACTCAGTAAGCCTTCAGACTACTACCAATCTCATTATCTTATACTACCGTTTAAATCTTTTTCTACTACCCGCAACAAACGCTTTCCATCATATCCTCTACTGTTTGTTGCCCTGTTTAGAAGAAACTATGGCAGGCGGGACAAAATATCTTCTCTACCACTACAACCCCTCTTTGGCAGCAGCAGTCATATTCATCGTCCTATTCATAGCTACCACAACAGCACACACATACCAATTGTTCAGGAAGCGAACATGGTACTTCATACCCTTCCTCATCGGCGGTTTCTGTAAGCTCTCGCCTCCTTTTCCGGATTAATTTACTTCTTCCGTCCATGAAACTAACACTTAGTCTAGTTGAGGTCTTTGGCTATGTAGGCCGCGCCATCAACAGCAAGCAGACTCCCAACTGGGCCACCGGCCCGTACATAATGCAAAGCTTGCTACTGCTACTTGCTCCCACCTTGTTCGCCGCATCCATATATATGGTCCTGGGCCGGATCATCCTACTCACAGACGGCGAGATACACTCGCTCATCCGTGCGAGATGGCTCACAAAGTTCTTTGTCGCAGGGGACGTGCTGTCCTTCTTGACGCAATCCGCAGGTACATCCACTAGCTCCTTCTCTCCCTCCGCACCCTGCCTCGCATTCGATGAGCATGAAGACTAACCTGTGCACAAGGCGGCGGCATGATTGCGAAAGCCAAGACCACCTCAGACTCACAGCTAGGCTCACACGTCATTACAGCCGGCCTAGTGATCCAACTCCTCTTCTTCGGCTTCTTTATGTTCGTCGCCGCCGTCTTCCATCGCCGCATGGTGCTCTGCCCGACCGCAGTGTCACGCTCGCTTCAAGTGCCATGGCAACGCTACCTAATTGTGCTATATGCCGTCTCTGCGCTCATCGTCGTGCGGTCCGTTTTTCGTGTTGTAGAGTATGTGCAAGGCAGTGAGGGTACATTGCTCGGGCATGAGGCATATTCGTACGTTTTCGACGCGACGCTGATGTTTGTGGCTATGGTGCTATTTAATGTGTATCATCCTTGGAAGATTATTAGTAAGGAGAAGCAGTTGGCAATGGCTGGATCTGAGTCCGCTGGAAGGGGGGATGTAGAGACCGGCAGAGGCGACCAGTATCCCCTAGCTCAGAGGGGTTATTAGTGATTAGTGAGTTTGTAGGCTTAAGATGGCGGAGAAGGTGGAATAAATGGAATCTCTCTTTCTGGGTTGCTAGAGAAGCTTTACTAGCCTTCGAGGCCTATGGCATCTATGGATTGGGTAGGGATATGGACGAAGGGATCAGTGCCTGCGCACGTGCATCGCTTCTTGGGCTGCCGAATGTTTTTTCTTATGTCTATTTGAGCTGGAGTTTCTCGATTTAGGAGGTTGAGGGAAAGAGTTTTCTTATTTGGTTGTATTATATTATGTTGATCCTTTTGAACCTTGCGTTAGAGATGTTGGTTGTCCCATAGATATAGATTTAGATAGCAGAACACCCACAACTGTTTCTCTGAACCACTTAATGCCTGCCCTCGAACCGTTGCATCCATGGTATACAACATTAACTTTCACTCCGTTAAAAACAAATACTATCCAAATCGATTCGCAAGCTACCCGGAATTTTTTAACGGCTTAATGCGGAATCCACCCCACTTCCTCCATCGGCCATCTTATCCACAGGCGGTGGTCTTCGTCCAGTAAATAGAAAATATTCGATATGAGGCGCGAGCTCATCCCCTCGATCCACCAATTAAACTCCAACTGCTTGATCAGTACGCAAAAGTACGCAAAGATTGCCAGCGCCTCAGGTGTTCTTTTGCTTAGCAGCATCAAATACTCCGACTCAACTTGATATAGCCAAACGAAGACATTTCCGGACTCAAATAACGACACATCACGACCGTAAACAGCCGCAAACGATTTTGCCAACTCTTCAATGCACTTATTGTAGATACACATAGCCGCCTGGTCCGGCTTCGTCGCTTCTATGAAGTGCCGCAGCTCGGCGAGGTGGTCGTCGCCGTTGATGGCGTAATTATGCCCATGAATAGCGCGAGCGCCTGACCGGAACATGGGCCCCAGGGGCCCGTTAAATAGCATCTCGGGTGACAGGTCGATGATAGAACGCGTTCCACGAAAGAGGATCAGCCATTCGGCGATGCCGTCATTGGTTATTAGGAGGAAGTCCCCCGGCTTGCGCGGGCTCGCCCACGCAAAGACGCACGTAATAGCTGCGAAGACGTACAATGCCGAACAGTTGTCCTCTGTGATGTTGGGCAGGATGGATGAGGCGGCCCGCAAAGCGGTCTCATGCTCGGCCTGTGCGCAGGATAGGTAGAAAGAACGTCTGTCTGACCGGAAGTGGGCGAGGTGCAACGCGGATAAAGAAAGAATGCCGTGCATTACGAAAGTGTAGGAAAGTCCGATCTGTGGGACGTTGATTCGCCAGAGCGTTCTGAGAAGTGGGTTTTGTGAAAGAGTGAAAGATGTGGAAGTCGTGAAGTTGTGAAGCAGTTCTAAATGCACTAAATTCAGGGATAATGCATTCCCATTGACTAGATAATTTGGCAATTCCCCTTGAGTGGCGCCATTTGCAGGTACGCTAGGGGTGCTATCTGGGTGATCTGTATCAGGAGTTTGGAGGTTTCCCGGGCTAGCAGAGGTAGTAGCTGATGGCGTCCCTACGAAATCGCATTGTATTGAATGTCTGGTACAATTTGTACAAGCTGGTCTCTCTTCGCCGCACTTTATTCCCCAAGCGATCAGTCATCAGCTGCATGTCTTATGGCATAAGAAAAGCAGCGAAGCGAATAGTCTCTTCCGTACAGAGTGAAAGAGAGCAGGCTCCTATTACTAAGTTTTAGGAGAACTTACTTTGATCTTACGCCTCTTGCAGTTATTGCACCCCGTTCTTGTTTTGCGGTGGGACCTTCGCGATGTTGACATGATTCTAGCTTCCGAGTAGATATAGTTGCCGTTTTAGAATGTCGTACAGCTCAAGCCCTTTTACTTAAAGTATCTGCGGTACGGAGATGTTCTAACCCATCAAAGTTGATTTAGTCATGATATTATTATTTGTCTCTCATTAGACACCATAAATCCTGGCCTAGAGATTGAAGCTTCAGATAGGGGTGGCTTGTCGTAGTTGTGACCTTTTGACGTCGATGGTCTTGGTGAAGACAAATTAGGATACTATGTTTGCTAGAAGCAGCCGAAGAGTCCTTTAGTAGTTGACATCGAGCTTACAACGGCTTGAGGACTCGAGGTCTAGATAATTTCAAGAGAAATAGAGGCCGTTTGATGAGTTGCTGTGGGTGAACGCTCTTACGCTGCCGAGGTTCGACCGGAGCCGTATATCGTGCTTTACGACGGTCCAGAGAAAATAAGCGAGCCTTACGTACCCTTGAGAATGGGCTTCTCCGGTGTAGCTTTGTGACAAAAACACGGGTGGGTGTGGTACATGATTTTTTGGTAATATTCCCACCTGGGCTACATATACCGCTTGCTATTAGTGGATTGATGTTTGTTGGGCAGATGTTGAGAGGGTAGGGAGTCTATACTCGTATACAGTCTGGTCGCAGCCGTTGCAGTGTTGATGTTAACATTCTAGGATGTTATTTCATTACATATAGAGTTCCAAACATTTCTACCGAGCTTCTTCATGGTTTCTCTATTTCATATTTCTTAAAGCACTTAATCATTATAGCAAGCATACCGATAATCCAAAGATTATCTCTAACACACTAAACTCCTAACCCCCACCCCAGCCCACTTCCCCATCTCGTCCCATCAACCAGCAGTACCCCCCTAACGCTAGGCCTTGGGGTCAAGGTCCCGGAAAGGCATAGAGCTCTGAGGATCTCGAAGCTCGAGCTTCAATTAAACAGATGGAATTACCGCGCTGAACATAGCAGGATGACGGCAGAACAAACCCACTTCACCTGAAACAGGTCCCGTAAGTCTATTTTTATTCCCACAGCCGCTCCTGCGTCTGCACACTTTATCCCTTGTTAGCTATGTTGTGCCACAGTGAGCCAAGCATCAAATTGCGAATCGTAATTAACCGCAAACCAGGCCGAAGGTCTCGCCCCCCAGCCACTCCCGGAGTCAACATCTAACATCGGATCCGATTTCACCTTATCGCAGCGGTAACATCACGGAGACAGCAATCGGACGTGTATAGTACATCGTAAATAATTTCAAGTTTCATGATGAGCTTTTCTGCCTATCTACCCCCTACAGTACTTCTCAGACCACTCCACACCCACACAAAAAAAAAATTCCCATGCAGACAGACACACAGGTAAAGGAGACTCCAAGAGCCAAAATATCTCACGAAGAATCGAAAGTCCGAATTGTAAGAAAGCAAGCGCCTGCCGATTCCCCATTCCATGCCGGTCCCTAAAAACCACAAGCCGCTCTTTCATCCCCGGGAAAAGGTTACAACCAGAAGCAGAATAAGCCGAAAGGAAAAAGAAACCCGAAGCCGTACGCCTAAGCTAGCCGCTTAAACGGTAGCATAAGTCGAGCCATAGGAGCTGGGCTCACTGCCGCTGACAAGTAGGCCATCGCTGGCCATGAAGTAGCTGTAGCGCTCAATCCAGTCCTGGGAGTCCATCCAGGGCAGGACCTCCTCGAGGAAGCTCTGGATCTCGGAGTCGGAACCTGAAGCGCCGAACTCGGTGATCCAGACATTCTTGCCGGTGCTGGTGTGCGCCTGGGTGACGTGGTCCTTGAAGTACTGGGTGTTGGACGCCGCGTCGTACCAGTGGATGGTGACAAAGTCAATGTCGCAGCCGCTGCAGGCGCTCTGGAAGTTGGTGAGCCAGGTAATGCCCATGTCGCCGCCGCCGTTGGTGACGGCAGGGGAACCGAGGCGGACTGAGGGGTTCGCGGCCTTGATCGGCTGCATATAGGTCATGTAACCAGCAGCAGCGGCGGCTGGGGACAAGTTGGACTGGGTGTCGAGATCGGGCTCGTTGAAGGAGAGGAAGGTAGTTGTGCCACCGGAGACGGCGGATTTCCAGACGCTTTCCCAGTTGCTAGTGAAGGTGGAGGACAGGCCCCAGAGCATGGGGACGTACTCGAAAGAGGAGCTGAGCCCGTCAGAGGTTTGACCCCAGTTGTAAGCCCAAGTTACCTTGCTATTGCCCTCAAAGCAGGTGGTAAGAGAAGCGTCATTGTAAGGTAGACCACGTTTGCCGGAGCCGCCGGATGAGGATGTTGAGGCTGCGGTAACACTAGAGACAACAACAGAGGCATATGCGACAGCACTAGAAGCAGGCTGAACTGAGCTGACCGGAGCTGCAGAGCTAGCCGGCGCAGCGTAGCTGACTGGGGCGACAGAGCTGCTGGCAGCTGCTAGGCTATAAACCACGGCGCTGGAGACTGGTGCAGCCGAGCTAACTGGTGCTACCGAGCTGACTGGTACGATTGAGCTGACTGGTGCAACAGATGATGAACCGGCAGGAGAGCTATAGGCAGGAGCAGAATAGCCTGGATAAGCACTGTGATGGTGATCGGCGAATGACAGTGAAGAGACAGCGGCGACTTCGACGGAAGAGCTAGCCGGTGCGTACGAGGAAGCAACAGCCGCGACACTCGAGGCACCGGGAGTGAGTGTGACAGTGACGGTGTTCTTAGCCGTAATGGTATAAGTTTCCTGAGTGCATGAGCTGGAGACGAACTCAGCAGCCGCGACAGAAGAAACACCAGCGCCTGCTCCGGTCATGTAGATTGTGGAGACATCAGTCTCAGTGGCGTAGATGGTCTCGGTAAAGGTAGAGGTCGAAGTGACAGATCCGTGAGCGTGGGAGTGGTGATAGTGATGGCGGCCAGTGCCAGTAGGCGCATATGGTCCAGTGCTGTTGTGAACACCCCACCACGGTGCGCCAGCTGAGTAGGCAGAAGGGCGGAAGGGAGCCGCGACGGCAGAGGAAATGAGGGACAGGATCCCGAACTTTGTGAGTTGCGAAGACATGTTTGGTAATCGATTCAATTTGTGAAGATAGTGAGTTTGCTGTTGGTGTTGATAGTCTCTTGAATGCAGTTATGAACAGGGAATGGCAATTGCAGCTTCTCGAGCGCAGGAGTTGAAGAGGGCCGACCAGGGCTATTGCGTTGCAAAAAAAGAGTGAATGAATGATGCACTTCGCTGAAGGAAGGCAAGGAATGAAACGAGCGAATGCTCAAGAAAAGAGAGTGACTTGCAACGACACCGTGGGGAGAGAGGGCGTGGTGGTGGGGAAGAGGAAAGGCAGAAAGGCGACTGGGGCCTCGACTTGATATAGGCTGGGCTTCCGATTTAGCAGCACCCACCCCCCCGACTCTGATGGTGGCCTGGAGCTACTTGTCAGCGGGTAGGCGGTGGCACGCTTGCTCAGTCGACCAGAGTTTTCCTTAGTTTCACCAGTCAGCCACGCAATCTGTTGATTATCCCCAGGGGCATGCGCAGTCGCCCAAGCTGAACAGGGCAGTACGGTAGCTCTTTGTGGGTTGGTGTCAGGTACGGGCACCGCCGGCAGCATGGAAACGAGCTGCCCGTTTTGGGGCGTCGAGCGTTCCCAGCCAGTAGACCTGCGCCGAGACAGGCCCACTTGACGCAGGCGTCTGGGCAGCAAACACTCTCAGGCAAAAAGGGGACGTCTGACGGTCCGAGCGAGAAAGCTTGACTGCCGGCACCGATCCGCTGAGGTGGCAAAGCCCGCTGCACTGTCAGGGATATCGCTCAGTCCGTCGTTTCGAAACTCAGGAACCCGCAGCACGCCGCCAGGAACACGTCGTGTCGTCAAGGAGGTCATCCCATCCCCTTCCCAACCGAGAGAGAAAATAGACCGCGCTGCCCGGGAACTCCACCAGCAAGAGTCAGCAAGAGCCAGCAAAAGCCCCAAGGCTCATCCAGAATCAGCATCAGTCAACAGAAATATCTCAAGTTCAGAGGATTGCGTCCGGGACATCCTCGCCTTCGTCCTGATCCATCTCCGCCCTCCAGAACCATCTCCGCTTAAGCCTCAAACTTGGAATTCCTTTCCGGCATCCTGCTGAGGTGCTGGCCAAAGCCCTCAAAGTGATGCCATCCCCACCCGCTGCTGAATCGTGCGAGTCGGACAAACTGATTCGCTGTAACCCTTCCATCACCGAGCGCGCGACATCGTCTGGCATGTACCGATTTGCCGCATTACTGCAGCGTCGCCTACAGTAGCTGTCGTGCCCAAGATAGAAAAGACCAGGACTTCTGCGTCGAATGACAGCGATAACGACAACAAGACAAGATAAGACATATGTGACGGTCCGCCATCGCATAAACACTGGCTGACGAATCGTTGAGAGCCGGCCATACAGCAGCATGCCATGTCCAAATTCCAATTCCAGCCTCAAGAACGCCTCCCCGCCTGCCGGCTTCAGCCATCGTACCTGACAGTAGCCTCCCACCAACCGTGCTTCTCGTATGTGCCGAACCCACGAAACAGCCCAACAGCAGCCACAAGTCGTCAGCTCTCCCAAAGCGGCACCCTCATCTACATTCAGCCTCTTCATTCTCCCTCCGATCCAAGTTTCCCGAAATGCCATGCGGAGAGAGCAAACAGCACCAACCGCCCGTTTCACCTCTTTGCGCCCGGGCAAACCCGCCCGTCTCCCCCTCCCCTCCCCTCCCCGTTCCCCACCCTATTCGTCCAGGCTCTTGTCTTCCCGCGCGGGAGTGCCAGCGCAACGCTAACACTGTGCACCTCAGCAGCGCCAATGCTCTCAGCACGCATAATAAAATTGCCTTGTGCATAAAATGTGGATATCCTCCTTCGCGCTGATTGGCCTGCTGCACGAAAACTGGATCCACATCCGGCCTAATGATTTTTTTTCTCCGCCTGGGCGCCTCGCTCTAGGACACGCCTGCGTGGTCTTTCAAAGCGCCCAGGCCAACGATCCGTGATCGAGAACACTTGCAGCAAAGAGATAGAGATGGGTGTTTTTGATGCACCAATCGACAAGCATATGCATGTGCATGATTACATGATTTGCTTATAGCGGCTCGGAAGAGCGGACAATTTTCATTTTCTGCGATATCGGTTTTGTTCTGTTCGAAAACCAGCCCTACTGCAACCAAACGTGTCCTCCCACACCATCACGTACCTGAACGAAGCCGAGAGATGCCAGCTACGAGAAGTGAGACCTCGCCTGCTAACTAATAAAATAAAAGGTGTTAAAGTAAAACACCAGTAACTGTTTGGATTCCAAGACAACAACTGAAGGCCTCATGCGCCATGTGCCAGCCCTGATTTCCATTCGCCCAGTCTCCCATATATGCAAGTTTCGCTGAAGAACAAGTCATCAATCCGAGGCGTCTGCGTAACAAAGACACACGCACTCCCGCGAACCCTGTCCTAGATCCCATGTCGTCGTGTTACATTATTAAAAAGAGTATCCGCAAACCCGCCAGAAACCTAAAAGGAAGTAACTGTTGAATTACGCCAGATACCTGTAAGAATCGATGGGCGCGTTTTCGATTCGTTCGAGATATTCGCGTTCAATCAGACTCTCAATGCGCTTCTTGATCATGTTGACTTCGGGTTTGAACTGCGGAGCGAGCTGGTTGAGCGTCTCAGCAACAAGTTGTTGGTGCGACAATTCTTTGCGTTGCCTATTGAGTAATTACGTTAGTGGCTTGTACTTTCAAATTGTTATGTTGCGTTGTGATAAGAGCGATAACGGATCACAGGATGTATAATATTCCGAAAACGGTTGGACATACTTCATGATTCTCACGATTGCCGCCTCAATGCAGAATCCTCTCGAGCCGTCGTTCTTTCTTTCGGTTTCTTTGCGTTCACGGTCGCTTTCCACCTTGTTTCCGCTCGTCACCACGCCCACCTTGATGCGGTGAAACTTGCCCTGGAAGCCCTCGTTGAAGGAGAATCGATCAGACGGCTTTATGTCTTTGCTCATTGGATCTTTGATCAAGATGCGCGTCTTCGACGCCACAGCCAGCGATTGTAGATTGCGTACGAGGTCACTTTCTGGAATATTTGTTCGTGCTTGGATTTCTTCGAACGTTATAAACTCATCTGCCGGCAAATCGTTGAACAGCAGCAGAATAACCATGCCGTACGTCGATACGTTGAGTTCGTGCCGTCGCTCCTTGAGTGTTCCATCCTTCTGCGGCACCTTTGGGAACACGGCCTTGATGTCCGCCGATCCCATAGCTGCCAGCCATGTGAGAGTCCGACCAGAGTGTTTCTCGCCATAGAACTTCTCGAATCCTTTCTTAATGCGTTCAATCGCTGATGGAAAAACGCATTTGAGCATCTTGCCCTCCTCATTGTCGCCTGAACTACCCATCGTCTCTAGCGGCCATGTCATGCTTGTTAACACATTGATGGCTAGTTCGATACGCTTGGGATCTGGATCACCAAGTTGTGCAATGTGTGTCTTGTAGCCTGCGGTGAGTTCCTCAGAGATAGTCATATCTTTGAACATAGCTTCCAGTTTCATGGTGAAGTTGTTACCCAGCTCGATCTTCATTCTCGAGATCATCTGCTTCTCAACGTCATTGCTAATAGACTTGTTCATGAGGAGTCGTCTGCAAAGATGCTTCTTGTAGTACCGCTCGAAGAGATCCTTGTCTTGCACGTATCGTAAGAGGATGATGGCTTTCTCTAGCACCAGATCGATTTCGTTCTCGGTCTTGCCTTTGATGCCCTTCTTCATGTTCTCGTCAATGAATAGGGATATGTACTCTGAGCTCCGTGGGAAAGATGACGCGTTAATGAAATCGGCAAAACTCCGAGTGAGTGCCGTCTGGAGAGGTTGATCTGAATCGAACGAGACTTTCCAGATCTTGTCGAATTTATCTTTGAGTTGTAAAACGTCCTCAACCCATTTGATAGCTGCGATTGTTTGTTGATTTAGGTTCTTCTCCACTGGGGCTTTCCCTTTGTCGGGGCCTTCCGAAAGAGGTTGGGCAGCTTGTGATGCTACTATCGCAGCGCTGTTCACATCGGTGCCCATCTCCACTACTCTTTTTTGGATTGCTCTTGTCAGCTCTGCCTTTTTATTGTCCACACGAGCATTGAGCTCGTAAATTAAGCTAAGCTCTTCTAATAGATCGTTGTCAATCATATACCGCACACCGCTTTCCATCTCAATGAGCTCGTGGATTCGGTTTTTGATAAGCTCATCCTCTACAACTTTCTCAATCTTCAGCGTGGTGGTCTCCGAAAGCGTTGATCGACAGCGGTCCTGCTCTTCGAATATTCTTCGCCGGGCATGTCTGCAGTAAGCCCCTGCATCCGACTCTCTTAGCATGAGTTCCGACTCGGCCATGTAAAATTCCCGACTGCTTGCTAGGAAATCTTCTTCGAAAGATGTAACGTAGAGCCGTTGTTCCTCGGCCTCTATTTCAGAGTCGTAAAGGCCCTCTAGCATATAAATACAGTCTTTTATTAAGTGTTTGTCAATGACATCGCCATCCCGCTCCATGCGTATCTGCTCTAGAATAACATGGTTCAGTATGGAAAGGACGTCCATGTCGCTGTGGTCAGAGGGATCAGATCGGAGTATGTCATCGCGGAATAGCACCATAGCAGCGGAATATATTGAAGGGCGTCGATGGTCGGCACAGTACACTCTGTCCTAGTTTGAAGATTAGGCACGCGTATCTATCATGGTTGGGCTTCTCCAGGCAGCACTTACCATGTACATGAGAACATCCGCCAACATGCTCATACAGACTTGATGGTCCTGCCATGCTTGCTTCAAGCCCTTCATGAACCTTTCTCCTGCAAATCTCCTCTCGTTTGCAGTTGTACCACCTATGCTCTGGGAGTTTGCTAGTAGACCTGGCGTTAGCAAGGCGTGAATCGTCCCCCGCACCTCATTGCTTAGCCAGTCGTGTTCGAAGTTACGGACGCGCCTATAAAGGTCTTCGCCTTTCTTCTTTAGGACGATTCTATAGGCGTGGCGGTAGAGCTCCTCATAGGATAGCTTCGAGGCATTCTTTGTATGAATTTCTCGAAATGCAGACGCGATTATACCCCAAGTATTCTCAAAGTCGATTTCGTCGCCATGAAGGCCCTTGTAGCGCCGCATATCGTCAGCATATAGAAATGTAAAGATTAGAAATCGTAAAAGCAAATATATATAGCAGCTTGGCCTCGTGGAGGGTCAAAAGGCGGGGTGGGGTAGTGGGACGATTCTCTTAGGTGAATGATGGCGACTTACCCTTCTAGGGGGCCGTATTTTCCTTCCCCCTCTGCCGGCTAGCATTTTTGACAGGCGGGGCTACAGTGGAGGGTAGGGCAAGGCTTTAGTGGTCTTTAGACGGGCTGACAGCGGAGTGAGGCGGCGGATTGGAGCAAAAACAAAGATGAGTTGTCTTAGGACGTGCGGTTCCTTAGTCGTGGACAGTATAACGTTGTAGTTTATCCATAGTATGTGTAAAATCTGAAGGCTAGTCACGCTTTCAAAGTAGTAACCATGAGCGAGTGAAATAAATCTTTTGGAGAATAGGTGAAAGGCAACAGAGACGAAAGCAAGCCGTGGGGAACGGAACCAGCCGTGCCCGCGTTCGTAAATGACCGAAGCGGCTCAAAATTGGTGTCCCGAGCTTTTCAAAGACTTGTAGCACGCCAACCCAGCCATTTTTCTATTATATAACACCCTTCGACCTTATATTCTACCAACATGTCCTCACCGAAAACTCTGCTGCGCATCACTGCGCGCAATTACATACCATTCCGTTTTCAGTCTCTGCCGTCCCACTTTGTGCCTACATCAAACCGCTTTTATCACACTCCGCGGTCCCCAGCTCCCCACAGACCAAAATTATACAATTTATCGCGAGGACCTATCTCCTCCAATATTCGCAATGAATCCACTGTATCGCCCTCCACATCTCAAATACCCTCGGCTACTTCGACATCTGCTCCGGAATCTCGCCTCGACCGTGACCAAGTCCCCGCCTATGAAATGACCTTTACTTGCAAAAAATGCCAAACCCGCTCCTCACATCGTGTGTCGAAGCAAGGATACTATCATGGGACAGTTCTAATAACATGTCCTGGGTGTAAGAACAGGCACTTGATCAGCGACCACCTTAAGGTACGCATCGAATGGTTGTCACATTCCGCCACTTATTACTTGAAACGAAATTGAGAAACCATTTACTGATATCCTATAGATCTTCTCAGACAAACCCGTGACAATCGAAGACCTAATGCGAGAAAAAGGACAACTAGTAAAACGAGGCTCTTTGAGCACAGAAGGCGACGTCGAGTTCTGGGATGATGGCTCCAACACGCCTCGGTCTGCAAACTATATCCCAAATGCCACAACTAAGACGGAAGAAGGTTCCGAGGAAGGTAAATTGACCGAATCCGCCAAATCCGAAAAAGAGTAGACTCTGGACAAATTCTGCAAAAGATACGAGAATGAAGCTTCTCTAGCCAGAACAGCCTTAGTGCTGTGAAATTCCTACCAATCCGTGACGGATGACTAGCGGGATGTATTTAGGATCCTAAAAGAAGGCCCTACACCCGTGTAAGCACCATCGACGGCTTCGTATACTACAATCTGTGAGATATTGTAAACCAATAGTGGCACATTGTAAAAAAATGGATTCTGTGGACATCTACAGAGGGTCAGAACTGCACACGAATCTGAACAGCCTAATTATTATATTAAGTTCATATACCATTCCTCGTATTGATGAAGTCATAAGGATTGAAGACCAGCTCTGTTTATAGATGTTTTCATTCCACAAGGCATTTCTAATCTCCAGTTTCATTCCTCCTATAGAGCCTTCTAGAAGCCTCTCGGAGCCTGTCTGCACGACCTGAATTCCTCGAAGCTCGGTGACTTGCCTCGCCAAAGCACTCGAGCTTGAGCATGAAAATGGGAAACATGAATTTGGCTCTATTCACGGGGTAGTAGCATAACCGTGTGTAAAATTTCGGAATTTTGCAGTTCTTAGCACACTCTATATAGTGAAGTTTACACATAGTAATAACATGATTGAGTTTATAGTTCATTGAGATATCCTTTTGTAGCATCATTTCCTCATAACTCCGCTAAGGCTTCTAGGCTTCGATGGAAGGAATAGTTGAGCGGCGACGCGAAATTGAACACTCTACTCATTGGGGATGTACTATCTCCTGAACAACTCAAACTAATAATACATTCCACTTCCACATATACCTCATCCACGCCCCCTTCACACCGCCGCGACAGAATTCAGCACCGCGCTCCAAAAGCACAACCAAGCCGGCAAATCCGCCACCAGCATCCGAACCTTATGAATGCTAACCCACCTCGCCATATCCACCTTCGCCCCCTCCCCAACCTCCTTCCCACTCTCCCGCGCCGCCTTCCCGCGCCGATCCTCAATGATGTCTTTCACCGGCCCCATCACCACCGGCACGAATGCCATATGCCCGACCGCCGCCACCAGCCCGGCCACATACCAGCGACGGCCCGCGTCCGGCGTCCCGAGATACAGGTTCGCGACGGCGCTCCAGGTGCTGATGGCGTTGAGCAGGACGACGGAGCCGGCGGCGCGGTAGAAGAAGGATGAGAACCAGGACGGGAGGGTCGCGGCTGCGGGGGCGGCGGGGACGGGGCGGTCGAGGAAGGCGGACGTCGTGATGAGCTCGACGAGGGCGTGGATGAGGGAGCCAGTGGAGGAGACGAGCGGCGCGATGCGGAGGAGGGTGAGGGGCGCGGTGGCGGGGAGGGAGAAGCCGAGGAAGGCGAGGGACATGGTTGGTTCTCTGGAGGGAAGAGCGAGGCCGTCTATGGCGATGGAGCTGTTGTTTGCGGTTCCGGGTGATTTGGGTGGTGGGGGAGATGCTTGATGGATGGGCTTTGGGAGAGGGGGAGAGCCCTCAGTATTGGAACATTGTTAGTTGGGCGGTAGTTAGTACTTCATAGCTTTTTCTCGGATCTGACAACTGTGTCAGACTATGAGCTCCACCCTCGTAGAGCGAGTTGAAGATGCAGTTGTCCCGCTGAGGACGGCTTTACTAAGGGTGGAGAATGCCAAGCTAATAGGATTAGAACCCTACCTAGCGAATATCTAGCCCATCAGGCCAGCTACGCAAACCTCAGAAAACCGCCCAAAAGATACCCAGAGCATCCAAATGTTACTCCAACCAAAACTCAAGGGAAAGAAGGAAAAGGACTAATCGATGACTGAAAACCACGCATCTGATTAGCTCTGGAGCCGAGCTCTACAAGCTTGAAAAAGGCTAATCGCACCTCGAACGGACTTCGTGCTGCCTAATGCCTCTAGGGCCGTTCGACCGTTCGACTATGCGAAGCCTCATCAAGCGCTTGAATAATACCGTCAGATTCGCTTAGTTTTGCTAATTCAGTGGCCGTCACTCTTATCTTTTTAGAAGTTCCTCCAAGCTTCCGGTAATGTGGTAATAGCCATTCATGCTCCTCTGTGTGGGAGCGCTGTATTGTTGCTACGGTACTGGCCCTGGCTCCATTTTCCAGCAATAATATTACGGCCGGGAAATTTCTTGCAGCAATGGCATGGTGTAGTGCTGTCCATCCATCTTTATCTTTTGCTTCTATGTCAGCCCCTTTTTCTAACAATAATTTTGCTAGGGCGGATTTTCTAGTAATGCAGGCCAGATGCAATGGGCCTCTCCGGTGACAATTCGCTGCCTTGATGTTTGCTGAAGCTTCCAATAGCATTCGGGTAGCTGCCTCGTTGCCACTGAATGCAGCGTGATGAAGCGGTGTCCAGCCACGAGAATCTATCGCTTCTACTACTGCTCCGTTGTGTAGTAGTAATTTTATAATACCTTCATGCTCTCCCAAAATGGCTCGATGGAGTGCTGTCGATCCGTTTTCATTTACGGCCTCAATATCTGCACCATATTGCAACAGTATTCTTACCACTTCTTCATGGTCGTAGTAAGATACTCCCAGCAATGGTGTGTTGCCATCATAATCGATCGCTTCAATTGCAGCCTTGTGTTGTAAGAGAAGCTCCACGATTTCAGTGTGTCCGTTGAGCGCTGCTAAATGTAGAGAAGTGCATTCACTGTATATACTCCCACTGCTTCTGCTAAACCAAGAGTCGGCGGGTGCATTTTTTTCCTCGATGTCCACATCCTTTTCAAGTAACAATCTTACGATCTCGCAGTGGCCATGATAAGACGCCCAGTGAATCGGGACAATGCCTGCACAGCAATGATCATACCCAGAAAAATCCACCGGAGGATGGATGCGGTGAAAGCCCTTCGCAACCAGAAGCTGTACTGTCGATAACTTCCCCAGGCAGAAGGCTCTCTGTATGACGAAGGAAGGAGGAGTTAAGCCCTGATCTATGAAGGCATCGATCACTGCCCATTCCCCGGCTGAACATACTTGTTGTAGCATATACCGTTGTGAGAAGTGGGCATCGTTGAACCTTCCGTTTTTGCATATGAGAGGAATCATATTACAGTCCTGACTCTTCACTGCTGCGTCAAGAATAGGGTATTGGCCATCTTTGTTCTTCCAATCCACCACGTCTCCAGAATTAAGAAGTTCCTTGACTTTGTCTAAATCTTGGCATGATACGGCTAGAAGCAAACTGTTGGTAGAGCTGAAAAATTTGAAGGATAACCTTGCCATGCGGGAACCCACAAGGCTGTGAGAAGTCCTTGATCGCATAAAGCCTCGTAAAAATCTCTTCAAAATTGGATATCGAAGGAGCAAAGGCGGCGCTGGGATTATGGCTTGCTATATACGGTTCCTATTCAAGGCGGCAGAAGAGGAAATTGTAGTATAAAGGAGAATATTGGTTATCTTGGGGTTTTCGCGGGCAACGAAGGAGAATTTTATTCATGTGCTGGAGATCTGTTGTTGACGGGGTTGCGGGGGTCCAAGACCCTTAAATGAAACATTGTGGTACAGGGAAACTCCCTTATTACGATGCTTGTTTGTAGCGATATTTTCTATATTACGATATGCACGTGTCCTGTGCCCGCAAAAAACTTACCTAAAGGCAACCCGAATATACCAATACCTTTGGTATGACGATACACTCAGCTGCAAAACACCCATCGTACTAACCAGCTTTTCCTACACCTCTATAGTCAAACACACGGTATTTTCTCCAGTTCAGTTACGGTCGTCAACCTGAGCTACTACTACTTTAGCCTAAGCTAAGAATGAAGAAGCCTGAACTGAGGCTGAGCTAAGCACGCGGGTGACAAAAAGTATTCACCGCAAACCCGCTGCCCCCACTTAAATCTGTATGTAGTGCTAGGTAATCACGAATCTGCGATTATTATAGCGTAGATTATGGTGGTTTGTAAAATTGCTGCGAAAATCAAATTGAGTGAGCGCACGCAACACGCGCACATGTGCGTTTTAATCACTTCTATAACAGTCAAAAATGGGCATTCTTTTATTAAATTATAAATTTGGAAGAGCGCAGAGCTGTGGAATACGATCTATGTATAAGATAGCATAAGGAAGGAATCCGGAAGAGAAGGGGGTATATACAGGGGTAAGAGGCACGTGCAGGGGTACGCGCAGGGCCTGCGCAGAGCCATGAGCCGTGTGTCGTGACAAGAGTAATATTTTATTTACTATTTTATTTATTGGTTTCATAAAATAATACTTACAATACTAATAAGTTACTTTGGTAGGTAACATAATATAATACTTAAGCATTATAGAATTGTAACAGCCTAGAATTAAATAGCTATCTGTTGGGTAGTTGTATAATTTATATGGCGCCGTTATTGGGACTTGATATTTCACGTGCGCGCTCGCTTAGCTTAATTTGATTTCGCCGCAGGTTTACAAACCACAATATACATAGAATAGTCTGTATAGCTTCAAAAACGCAATGTGAACTACTAGAGTAGGTATAAATTCGTGATTACCCAGTACTATATACGAGTTTTGATTGGGCGGCGGGTTTGCGGTAAATATTTTTTGTCGCCCACGTTCCTCCGCATTCGCAACTAGTCACCATCTCACTACAAACCTGGCGGCTATACTGGCTGTCTGCTGACACCAATACTTTGTGAATAGGCGCTAGATTACAAACCAACTTCTTCGTGTCCGAAGATCAGCTGTAAAGGTTCTTTAGAGATGTCAGGTAGCTCTGTAACACCTATCAGGGAGCATCGTCGGAAGAGAGTCCGCAAGGGCACGAGGAGCTGCTGGGAGTGTATGTGCTAAATCCCGTTGGCGAGCTGCAAGGCTAACAAAGGACAGGCAGACGGAGAAAGATTAAGTGTATATATCAATCGGATGATCATTCTATCTGTGTCAGCTGTCTAGACAAAGGTACTACATGTCTCAGCCAGGAGTATGTCGACGATCAGTCGCCACACGATGCGGGAAACTCGGCGCTGGACCAGCGCATGGGGAAGGTAGAAGCTTTGCTGGAGAAACTGATGGAAAAGGTTTCGCAGGCCACGGAAGAAAACCGCACACCCTATGGCCCAGTCGATGTTCTCACCCCCTCGTCGACGCCGGCGACGACGCACGACTCGCAGCCTCCATTCATATCATTATTCGATGATGTTCTAGGACAGCAGGCCGAAGCCAATGTGTCCATGCCGCCACCGCAATCAGTGTCAGCCTCAAACTCAAGTACGCCTGCGAATGCCGGTAAAGGACGGCCAATTGGAAGAACCGAGAAGCTACGACGACGACTTGCTGCAATGCTGCCTTGTCAAGAAGATGTGGATCATCTCTCAGAATTGAGCAGCGGTTGGTGGTTAATTCGGCGACATATAATGCCACATCTACTCAGAATACCTGAAGACGATCTCCAAAACCCGTTCGATGTCTCGACTGTCTCAGTCAGTCAGCCGATGATCATTGCGAGACTCCTTCTCTGCGTGGCCATCTGTATTCAACAACTCCCACCAAATATTGACCCGCGAGGACTTCAAACCAAAGTACCACTTCGAGAAATGATTGAGAAGATCATTACCTTTGTCACTGCAGCGGTAACTTCTGATGATGAGCTCATTGGAAATCTGGAAGGCATTGAATGCCTTGTACTCCAGGGAGTATATCACGTCAATGCTGGCAATCTCCGAAGGTCGTGGCTTGCCTTCCGAAGAGCAATCAATGTGGCCCAGCTCATGGGCTTACACAGAATGTCTCTAAAGGCATCGCAGGAAGTGCCGGATCTAATGGAGACAAGGCGTCGCTATATGTGGTACCAAATAGTGCGAGGGGTATGGAAATAACCAAACTTCCTCTGAAGCCACACTGACATCCGCTAGGAACGCTACCTCTCCCTTATCCTCGGTGTACCATCTGCCACTGGCTCGGCACCATTCCCTTGCTACAATCATGCTCCCTGGATTTCAACCGAAGACCTCTACAATAAACACCTCTGCGACATCTCCGGCCTCATTCTCGCCCGTAACCAGGGCGATGCCATTCACGCCTTCTCTACTACCCTTGAAATTGACCAAAAGCTCGACTCTCTCGCAAAACAGATGCCGCGAACTTGGTGGGAAATCCCTACCAGCCTCATAGAAGACCGCACCGAAGAGGCAGCCTCCCAATTTGAGCGACTGATATGCCAAATCTGGCATTTCGAGCTCCAGACGCTGGTAAATTTGCCATTTATGCTGCGTGCGGCGACTGACCGACGATATGAATATTTCCGCGTTTCCTGCTTGAGCGCGAGCAGAGGCCTGATCAGAACATGGATGTGCATGCGTGAGGCTCACGGCACGACATTTGTCAACAATCTCGTAGAATTCCAGGCTTTCACAGCAGCGATCACGCTCCTTTTAGGGCTCCTAGGACCCACATGTATCACCACCGATCCGGTCATCTTGAAAGGACGACACGAGGATATGCAGCTCGTACAGACAGTAGTCGAGATCCTAGAAGGGCTGAAGCGGCATGGTACTGGCGTGCACGTCGTCAACCAAAGCATCTCCGTCATCCGCACCCTCCAAGGCGTCCTTCGAGACGAAGGCAGCTCATCCGGCAATCTGCGCCTCTCAATCCCACACTTTGGCACCATCAGCGTTGCGCGCGGCGGGGCCGTGCAATCACTAGAGGGTGAGCGCATTCTAGGCGCAAACCCACGCTCCGACGTAATGTCGATGGAAGTTAACCCGTCACTCCAAGCTAGACGATCCAACTCGACACCCTCAACAAATGGCGCAGAACCTACATTGGCATCTATGTCTGTTCCTAAGAGTCAGCAGTATCAGGCCGTCAATGACGATGGGGAGGCTATGGATGGCAACGGCGCGTGGATGGAGAATACCGTTTTGCAGTTCACGAGCAGCCAGTTTCCGATGTTCGAGACGCAGACGTCGAACAGTGTTACGGAGTGGCCGTTTCAAGAAAGCGATACTATGTTTTTTGACAGCTTGCTTAATACAGATGTGGAGGGCAATTGGGATTTCTAGTCTGCTCATGGTAACCGGGTTGAGTGTAGAACTAAAGGTTTGGTACTGTCATATTGGCTTCCTGCCATTGTTGGAAGCGTTCTTAGCAACGGAAGATGATCTCTACTATATGTGTATACCTTCCAAAATTCCAGAAGCTGCACTATTTTCCAACTCAGCACCCAATCTTCGAACGTCGTCTATGGAAGTCAAATCAAACTTCTCTATGTCTCGGCCAATAAACAGGACACTCCCGACCCAAGAAAATTCCCTCTACGCCACTCCTAAACCCGAAGATGCGACCCTTCGGCCTAATCGCCGTGTTACCAGTCTGTGAAAACTCCTACATAAAAAAGACCTCCAGTCAAACCTTATCAATGACACACCTTACCACAGCATCAGCGCCGGACTTGAGCCCACTCCATACCACTAAACCTGTAAGTCAAATCAGTACGACTATACCGCTTCCGTCATATCTTCCACTACTAGTCTATAATTTAATCCCACGTGCTGCCTCACGAACCCGCAATCATATTGGTATCTTAGACAACATCACTAGTCATATTCAGCCTCTTCAGGTTCCTCTACTTGCTGAACAAGCTCAAAATCGTTGCCAGCCCGACTCTGGCAATCCCAACTGCCCACGTCGCATGCAGCCCGTCCGTGTATGCCTATTGGATTCCCAGCAACTGCTGCGCAGAAAACACATTCTTGAGCTCCGTCAATCCGACTACGAACACTTACGCTGGATTCACGCTCGAGCACGAATCGGCAGCTTCTTAAGCACCACAAAGACCTGGTAGCCGATCGATTTTCCGGAGGATTCGATGTAGACGGCGAAGATCAGGCCGACACCGATGATGGAGTTGACGCCGGAGCCGATTATGAGGGGGATGAAGTGGCCTTCGGCAGTAATGTAGCTGCCGAACACAATAGTGCCGACCGTGACGGCGTTGATCGTGGAGAGGTTATGGATGCCAGATTTTTGGCGCACTAACGCCGGATACGGCCTGAAAGTAGATGGAGAGGTAATAGAGTAGGATAAAGAAGGCGCCGCCGAGGCAGAAGATGAATATCAAGCTAATGTAGTTTGTGTGTTCCTTGGTGAGGCGGAATGGTACGATAGCACGCTCACCATTATAACACTGTAAAAAGATGAAGGATGTGCCAAGGACTACGCCGCCGACCGAGGTACCAACCACCAGGCCCTAGTGACTCCACCCAATTGAACAGCAAGAATGTAACAAAAGATAGTGGTCATGACATTTGATGTACCCAGGGTATTCGTTGCAGAGATCTTTGCATCAATGGAGCTTTAACCGAGCGCAGTTCGAAGGTGCCTTAAAGAAGATGAAGATAATCAACGCGGAGACACCACCAATGCGAAGGTCGATGTAGAAATATCACCTCTAGGAGGGCTTATCAGAGAAAACGCTGTCAGGGAGTAGGCCAACGATAGATGCAACACCATAGGAGGCACTAATGATGCCGGTGGACGCAAGTCGGTGATCTGGCTTAACAGCAAAATTGATGATCATATAGGCACCGCCAGCTACGCTAAGTCCACGACTACAGCAACTGTACGACCAACAATAAGGGCTGTCAAGTTAGGTGTAACACCGTAAGTAAGACTATCGAGCTCGGAAATGAATACTGACAGCACGAAGGTGTACTTAGATCCCAAAACTTGGTTTCCTTAACCCAAGTGGATTAGAAGACGGAAGAAAGCTGATTCAATCCACCATACGAAATCTCGAGACTTGAAAGCCTAGAGCCTATCAGTATCGGCGGTCCTTAATAAGTGCACGTCGAAGTTTGTATTAGTGATCTTCAGAACGGCAGTTGTGATAATCTTCAGGTTTAAAAAGACGCCGAGGGCGAGAGCGATAACCACAGCAACGAATTTGGATTCGCTGGCATATTCGACCTTAACCGCACCCTCAACCGCAGAACCCTTCTTATCGGTGCCGTTGTTCAGAATCGAGTCCTGTGCCTTCTGGCTGTTTGTGTTAGGCTCATACATCGAAGTAGCCAGGGTTGACCTCGTCGACTCTTTTTCTTTAGGAGTCAATACCCTCATGATGTTATTCGACATGGTTGTTACTTAAATTACATGTGCTAAGAATGAGCAATTTCGCTTATTTTGTTGAGGAAGAAATGCCAATGGAAGACTCAAGGTTTATAAGATGTTGCACTATAATGAAATGTGCTTTGAAACAAGCCCGACCCAAGGGAAAAGGGAAGACTGTTTGGAAGTAAAGCATGTTGTTCGAATTTTTCAACCAGCCGGCTGTCTTCGCTGATATCAAGTTATTGATATAATAGCAACACCAGTAGTCAGTGTTTGAGGGGCGGACCCGGCCGGTAAAAGTGGATATATCCTCTATACCTATTTTGGTCGCTAAGTGCAGTTATCGGCCAAATTAATTTTCTATATAATTTACTGTTTTAGAGCATAACTTTTTCTAAAGACAAAGCTCCGCCGTGTCATGACGGCTGCCTTATATCTAGTAACGTAAGCTTTTTTTTAGGCCGGCTACGGACGTTCGGCCGACTGACGGGCGAAGCCTAAACATATATAGGAGCCCTATTCTGAGCAGAAATACTCTTCAATGCTAAGTTAATCGTATATCCATATTATTTAACTCTCATTCTGGTTTGCAAAAAGAAATGTCACCGATTTCAGTTCCTCCTCAGTCTGTCCTTGAGCCAGGCTCATTAATCCTAGTAACTGGGATTACAAGCTACGTCGGAGCGCATGTAGCTGACCAGCTCTTGAAACGTGGGTTCCGCGTTCGGGGCGTTGTTAGAGATGTCTCGAAAGCAGCGTGGCTGGAAGAGCGATTCACGAAGGAGTATGGAAAGGGCATGTATGAGGTTGCTCACATACCAGATCTGAGCATTGAAGGAGCTCTAAATCAAAGCATGGAAGGTAAGTCGTGTCTCTTGCTGCCTGCTATAGTGTGCGGTTGAAGCTACCGTCTATACTGACCTTCCTAGACGTATCAGGCGTAATCCATCTCGCAACAATCCTCATTTTCGACGGAGCCACAGCCACACCCAATGATTTCATCCTTCCAACTATAGCCTTCGCTCTCAACGCTCTCAAATCGGCTGACCGTTCTCCCACCGTCTCTCGCTTCGTTTTTTGCTCGTCGACTGTTTCAGCCGCTCAGGTCCCACCAAACACTCACATCACAATTACCAAAGACATGTTCAACGAAGCCGCCATCGAAGCCTCCCGTGCCCCTCCTCCCTATTCTCCATCGCACGTGATGACCTCCTATTCCGCCTCTAAAGCTCTCGCCGAGAAAGCAATCTTGAAGTATATCTCTGAGCACCCCGACTCAAAACTCACAGTCAACATTGTACTGCCCGAATTCAATAGCGGTGTCCCGCTAAGTGTCGAGCACCAAGGTTACCCTACCAGCGTTGGTAACCTTAAGGCGACGTTCGAAGGAGACTACATGCGCGCCAAATTCTTCCCGCCGCTATTCTATATTCACGTCGTCGACGATGCTTTGCTTCATATTGCTGGACTATTGCACCCGGGAGTTAAGTCTGAGAGAATCTTTGGTGCCGTAGAGCCCAAAAACTTGAATACGACCCTTGCGCTTTTTAGACGGCTGTATCCGCATAGGCAGTTTATGGAGGATGATCCGACGGAAGGAGAAAACTGGGCGGTTCACCAGGAGAATACGAGGGCAGAGGAGCTGTTAAGATGGATGGGGAAAGATGGGTGGACTAGTATGGAGGAGAGTTTCAAGGAAGTTTCCGATTCGTTGATTTAATTGACGGATCTTGATGGATTCAGAACGCATGCGACCGTTGTGTGAGCATACGATTCCTGCAGTTGTTGTTATTCTTAGCTCTTATGCGACTTGCTATGCAGCCCTATAGCTTAGCAAGCCTCATTGTCTAGCCTTAATCACATTCTCTTTTGTATAGTAGACTTATTTCCTAGTGAGCAGGGGAAGAGGGGACACTGAATCAAGTCAGAGAGCGAGATGGACGAATATGAGGCCAATCTTCCTTATCAGGTTATGAGTCCAGTGTGCGCACATCTGTTGTGCACCAGGCGCCTTAATCACTATCAATAAGACAGTCGATCCGATCCAACCAGTCCGGCCCATCCAGTCCAGTTCACCCAGTCCAGTCCAACTAGGCCTGTTCAACTGATCCAACCCACGGTTAAAGTGCACGGCAAAGGCCCACAGTAAAAAGCCACAGTCATAATCTACATTCAAAAGCGTTTTGCTCTTTAATCTCTATTCCATCAGTCTATTAATCTACACTCAATTGCAATGGAGACCTCGGGTTGAGCGGCTTACTGGTGCCAATAACTACGAACGATGAAGAACCACAATGGAAATTAGGCTCAGATGTCACTCCCTCTGGAATTACATCTTTCCAAATTCAGTATTCAAGCCACCTGCACGCCGTGAGGTGGTTACGAATAAAATTTCTTAAGTAGAAGGCTTCCGCAAGCGTCACAATGCTAGAATTGAAGCGTGGGAAGCCGGAGAAGGCATGGCAACCTTTGTTCTTCGTAATTCTTGTTCCTTGTTATGAACCGCTCCATTGTTGCATTGCTGCGTTGCCCCGCAGAGCATGGCACGCGTGGATGTTATCTCATAAATCAGACGCTCCGTAGAAG
>KV750033.1:0-18992 GCA_001692915.1 Glonium stellatum
TCATCTTTCTCCCAACAATCAATCTGCACCACGCAATCGTTCCAATTGTTACACTAGTTTAAGATCTTCTTTTCACCCACCTCTAATATATTTAACTCACTACTCTACCCTAGTACGCTCCTACGTCTGCCCTACTCCTATTACTAGCTTAGTACTATAGTTCCATATGTCACTGTATTTGCTATATATTCTTAGGCGGAGAAATGGGCTGAGGCCTATTTGCGTGTGTGTTTCCCGGAGGAAGGGATTCATAGATGAGAGACAAGGAAGGAAATGCATGTAACTTACCCTTTACTCTGATTCGGGAAGACTTTTTCTAAATAAGATTATTTAGGCATCTTTAATCTTTAATCGTACATACCGTAGGAAGCTAATCTTTTCCGTTTAAAAGACGAAAATGCTAGCTCTGTTTAGTCAGAAGAAATTTTGGGGCGCAGTCTGAGTATCAGTATAGCTAGCCTTTACCCACAGGGATATTCCTAGAGTACTTCAATGAATTCACTGTCTGAAGCAGGCAGTATTGTAGTTTTCGAAATTGGTGCGAAAATATAAAATAAGCAAGAGCGTGCGCGTAACATTAAGTTTTAATAATAATGCTATACAAATTGTATAATTATTCAACTAATAACTATTTTTAGCTTCTTATATGTGACGGTAACGGTTCTAGCTTTACGCTGGGCAAACTGACTAAAAGGTACAATGTTTGAACGACGGATCGTCCGAACAGCTAGATACATATAGACAATGACGTAGTCGTGACAGTTATATTCTCGTATTGAGCAACTTAATTTAACCCAAAACCCAACCCACTGCGAGGTCTAGCTGTAGCTAATTTATCACGTATATTAAAATTAAAAATTTCGATTAATTATATTAAATCTATTCCAAAATAAGGTAACTATTTTAGAATAAGGCATGTACTGGTATAATGCGGAATGCCTATTATTCAAGTCATATACAGGTTGCTAACAAGCAAACAAGCCAAGCCGAGCAGGCTCTGCTTGCTTACTTGAAGCTTTTCATACTCACGGCTTGCTTGCTTGGCTTGCTTGACCGCTTGCTGAGAATATATTTTTAGATAAGGGTAGGCCAAAAATAGATAATGAGTGGGGCCTGGAGGAAGCCTAAAGAAGGCTAAGGGGAGGTCTAGGTGGATTGTAGAGGGTTAGGGGTATAGGGGGGAGGCTCGCCGCAGGCGCCAAAATAAAATAGGGGAGTTGTATAGGTTACTACCACGTAATTTCAGATAAGCATGAAGGTAGGTATAAAAGTAGGCATAAAGGCAGACATATGGGCTAAATCTACCTACTATATATTCTCTATTAAGTTTTCAAGCAAGCTAAGCAAGCTAGGCCCTTTTTAGCTTGCTTGCTTGGTAAAATCAGCTCTTCAGCTTGCTTGTTAGCAACTCTAGTCATATATACATACTGGAAATTAAGGTTAGCATAATATACCCCTCTAGCGTACGGCTACCAATGTAGACAACAGCTTTCTATTATCTCCTGTTATATTCCTCTTGGAAAGATCACCCAGAACGCGGCTACGTTCCTCGATAAATAAACGAACATACATTTCCTTGGCTAAAGAGCCTTTTCCTCTTTCCGTATGCTATATGGACAGTATTGACTGGCGGCGTATACATAAGTGGAACTAGTTATAGATGAAGGGAATAGTATAATAAGAAAATTCATCTCTATACCTAAAGCCGTGTGGAATGGTCAATACTACCCCAGGATAGTATCCCCGCAGTCTTTCCGTGTTAGAAAGCACCCTGTTCGATTACCACCTGTGAACACTGGAAGGTGAACCACCATGAAATCTTGCCAGCCATGTCAATCTTACGCCAGTCGCCTTCTTCTGAAGGGCTTTCACCAACGATACTCTTCACGTAAGGGCCAATCTTAGTTCTATCCATACATAGATAAATGGGCCCAGAGGGGGTGATTTCCTCTATATCTCTGTTAAATCGCCATTGGCCTAGTGCCTCTTCTCGTCCAGAATAAACTAATAAAATGCCAATGCAAGGGTGATGAGGCATTTGCTTATCTACATATATATAAATGTAAACAATATCGTTGAGTAGTGCGCAAGAGTAGAACCAGTAAATTGATGGAGAAAGCTCCGGACTATTGGCAATAGGCCCGAATGAGGGCTCCAGAGCCGTACAGTGAGTTGTTTTGTCTAGCGTGTGAAGAAGACTAACTTTAAACGTTGTTGAGCCTGTACTTCCCATGTAGTTATAATAAATTCCAGTAACGTGATGGCCGGGTTGGCTGCCTAGAGATCGAAACTGATAATGTTCCCGGTGATACGGACGCAGGTAAGTACTAAAGGAAGAGGTTCTCTGCAAGGAGGTGCTTAACTGTTTCTCTTTATTAATACCGTTAAATTATAGAGAGAACGTGCCAACTTACAACTATGATAGGATATTGTTGGTTCAGACTATCCGATAATTCACGTATCTATCCAGCGGCGATAACTTTTTTAGGAGCAAGAGGGAAATAAATCCATATAAGGCTCCCTAAGGTTTCGGATTCTATGCCTTTGTAGAATTCCGCGCTTTGACTAGATAGCCCAGAGTGGGAGTGAATGCTTCTAGTATCTCCAGTTCCGTAGGAAACGGTGATGCCGCTGGTATTGTCGTTGAGTTTGACATGCCTTATGAATTCTGGAGAGAATTCGGATGTTTGAATAGAGTACCGGGTCTGCGGAAGGGACGATGAGGGAATGAAATGGTCCCAGAAGATACTCCGATCGGTCCTACCATCATCATAGGCTAAGTCGATGTCTGTCACAAGGAGGTGCTAGCGCGGTCAGACCTATCAAAGTGGGATAAGCACAACATTCGTACCTGTGAATGCACACGTAGCTTTTGGTATTGTGCCATTGCGGAAAGTGGTATGAGTTTATACCAATGCCCACATCCCGACGTTTGATGCGATGCGAGCTGCTTGGAGTCACTATGGAAATTGACCTCGGTGACTCCAACGTCATCTCGAGTAATTACGATACCGCAAGGAACATTTCCGTGGTACGCTTTTCGTGATAGCGCTGAATCTGTTTGATATATTTTTGTGATGTAGGATGTCCCAGAAAAAAGGAGTCGGTCAAAGGAAACCTCTGGTCCCGGAAATTCTAAGTAACTCAACCTGGATTGGGATTCTTCCCACTAGCCTGTAAATATCTTTCCGCAGGTTCTGTTTCTACCGAGACAATTAGAGGTTGTCGAATCGCACACGGCAAGGACAGGTCCGCGATATTAAGGAGTAGCTCTGCTGGCAGCTTGAGAAGAGAATTGAGCAAATGTCGGAAGTTAGGGTTGCTGGCGTACATATGCTGCGCCAATAAACCGATAGATTTGCTAAAATATTTAGCAAATGAACGCTTCTCGCTCGTGCTCTTTTGTCCTGGTGATAGCTTAATGAGGCTTGACCTTCGCGGCCAGAACTTGACTATGTCTTTTAAGCTTAATTTCGATTGCGGATGAAATCGACGGAGATATCTAAAGCAATTTAAATTGATAAGAGCTGCAGGCGGCCTAATTATGCAAAAATAGCAAGAAAATTTCTGATATAAGACTTCTTTATACGGGCGGAATAAGGGACTTTTTGTAGACAATTTATCGTTGAAGGCTGTTGCATGTTAGAAAATGCGTAAGAAATGTTAGGGTTTATACCGGCAGCCACAAGATCATTGTCCTGAGTATCTAGATGGGATAATAAACATTGTCGTAGACCTTGAGCATGTTCCATCATGACATCAATATAGGAGGGATAGGAGGAGTAAGTGATGGGAATGTTGGGGCTTCGCTGAGGGCTTTGAGGGACCACCTATTTAACCGCGAAAGCAAATCTAGCAATGCTTGATGGGTTGGATTAAGTGAACATAATATATATAGAGCTTACTCACTAGGGGTAAGCTGGCGTGTACATAACCAATCATGAATATACTCAGTTGTAGGTTAAAACAACTGCTAGCCTACTAGGGTGGAAGTGGCACGGTAGCTGTGATAAGGCGGACGCTAGGTCTTTTCGGGTGGTCCGCGCAATTTTATCGGGTGACTAATTGTGTAATCTAGGTAATCTCCAGGCTCTCGCTCATTCAATCGCGACCTCAAAATATCTCTCCAAAGCCGCTAGCCAACAATCACATATTGTCTATTCAATAGTCTCCCTAAAGCGCTTTCTAAACATGCCAAAATATAAGTACCTTCTCCCAAGATATATCTGTGCCTTTACTGACTTGTTTTGTACTCTTTTGTAGGCCTTCCTTTCTATTCCAGGCTTTTATTCGAGCCTCAAACCCAAAGCACAACAACTAACAGATATGCTCAAGGCGACTATTGCGACGTGTACCTCACTCATGACTCGATGAGTGTGCGAAAAGCGCATAACAGTGGAAGGAATCATTTGCGAAATGTAGTCGACTACTACCAGCGTGCGCATATCAGTTTTCGGTGCTTTAAACATCCTAACGGATGCTAATGGGTATAATAGAGATTGGCCATGAAAAGGCCCAAAGCGTCATTGATTCTATTACATCTTCCTATGCTGCTGAAGGCCAGCAGAGCCAGAATCCGATGCTACAAGGGCCGCCAATGGGTGGACCTGGAGGATTTGGGGCACCTCCACCTTTTGGTTTTCCCGGTATTGTTCTATTCTGACCTATACGTGGGATTGACGGGGAAAAGCATGCTAATGTATTTGGCGCCATAGGGATGCCAGGAATGCCACCACCGCCTTTTATGCCTCCCGGACCAGGAGGACGTGAGTTTGGCCATTTCATTCGTAGATTTCTCCTTCTACTTCCTTTCCATCTCTCAACCTAGGCTAATGCATGATCCAGCCCCAAACCGTAACATGCCTAATATGCCTAATATGCCGCCTAATATGCCGTTCCCGCCGCCAAATATGCCTGGAGGGCCTGGTAACATGCCATTCCCACCATTTCCTCCAAATAGTGCGGGCTCTCCTCCTCAAGGAATGCCATTCCCACCACCTGGTAGCATACCACCAATGCCTGGTATGCCGCCGCCAAACTTCTCGTTTCCGCCAAACATGGGAGGACCTGGAGGACCGAATATGGGCCCGCCGGGAGGATTCCCTCCGCCAGGGATGGGGGGTCCTCCAGGTAGTCAAAGCGGGCCGCCTGGCCAGTAATTAGATGCGAAGTATATTAAAAAAAGTAGTAGAATAGGGCAGACGATGGGGTTCCTTGTATAAAAGAAATGGAGTTGATGGCGTTACGGTCGAGTCACTGGTATCAGATTTCAATCTAGGAGGTTCTTCTGTAGGTAGCACATGTCCTTCAAAAGATGTCTCGAGCTTATCAGCTACAGGGCGCTTCAAGCTTTCAAACTCTTCCGCGCCCAGGTCTCCACATCTGTGACCTGTATCCCTAATATCCGATTTACCGTTTTCTCCCCGCTCCAGCTGACCCCATTCCCTTCCGCGAACACAACCCGATACTTTTTAACCAAACTGTCTGGATCTTGCTTCAGCTCCTCTTTCAAGTGGCCCACACTCCATAGTTCCCTTCGAACCTTCTTCCCAAGTACAATCTCAACTACTTCCGCTAGCCGCGTGTAACTGATTGTTTCCCCTGCCATATACACAATTTTATCCTTCGTCTCAAGCTCAGATTCCGAGGCGCACACAATCCGTGCTGCAATTAACCCAATATCCTCCACAGTAGAGACAGTAACACGATTCTCCCAACTTCCCAGTGCGCGCACGACAACGCCCTCTCCTCCCAGCTCCACAACTCCCCAATACGACTCAAACAGGAAGCTCATGAATATTCCCGTGGATACAATCGTCCAGTTCACACCCGACTCCGCCGCCTGCGCCCGCAGCAGGTTCCGGACACTCAGCTGTTCGCCGAACAACTCCATCGTCCCGTTTGCGTCACCCGTAATGTCGTAGTCGACGCCCCATTGCCAGGGAAAATACCTGATCGCCCGTTTTCCGGCCACAATGCGTTGCTTCCCGGCCGCGAGGGTGGCTTTGGCGATTTTCATCTGTGATCCGGCGGGCATGCCAAAGCCTGAGCACCCAATTATGATGTCGAACGGTGTGAAGGCTGTAGCTAGCTCCTCGACACTTAGGTCCGTGAGGCTTAAAGTAGTGAGTGAAGTTTTTTCACATTCAAGAGAGGCATAGCGGGAGGGATCGCGGACCGCAACCGTGATTTTGATATTGAGGTATGTAGAAAGAGGCGTGAGAATGGCGGAGCCGAGTTCACCAGCACCTAGGAGGAGGATTGATTGAGCGGATGTTGTCATTAGGTCTTGTTAGCTCAATTAAATAGGTAGCGAAGAAACTGGATATTTTAATTGAGTTTAGATGGTTCTTTTCGCGGCATTTATGTTATCCTTAGGTGGAGTGAAGGTCTTGGCAAGTCGGATTTAAGCCACACAAGGTCGGAATTTATAGCTGATTAATCAACTTACCGACGATTTGCTTTTGTGTGCTGATGAATTGGGAGGCGTGGGACGTAATCAAAGCGTTCGGCCGTATTTAAAGGTCCAATTACAATAGTTCTATGCTGAGGATGTGACATGAAGCAAGATGATGTTTGCTGACGTGCAGTGCTCAAGGGCACTCAACATCAGAGAAGAAAGACAGATTATCCTATTAGAACTTGGTGGCGTAAAAGCCACGCTGTAGGGCGTGAGAGCACCGAGAAGATGATATCAAAAAGCTTGGCTTAGTCGCCTTCAAGCTACGACCGTTGAACGCTTTGACTCCTTTCCGTAGGCTAAAATCCAAGAACACGATCAAATAAAGGGAAAGAAATCCTAAGTCCTTACTCACCAATCACTGCCTCATGGTCTTGGCCGTGGTCCAATGATCTGTCGTCGTCCTCCAAATCCAATCCCTGTGCCCACCTTGTTCTGTGAATCTCCACCAGTATACCCATATTGGTTGACATCCCAGCTCTGACCTTCTCCCACGCCCTCGTTTGAATCACGTGGTACATTTTGAATTGCTCGTTGAGATTCTTCCCATTCACGCTGGCGTTCCCGCTCCCGCTCCATCTCGCGCTCGAGGAGCGACTTCGAAGCCCACCCGCCGGCCTTAGTTTTCTGCTGCGAGGCAGCGCGGCGAGCATCTTCGGCTGCACGCTCAGATGCCGATGTAAGCCCCATCTCGGATGGGAAATGGGTAGCGGGTTTAGGTGCTACAGGCGGAGTGTTAGATGCGAGAAAACGGTCGGTGCGGTTCGGAGGCAATGTAGATTTAGGACTTGTATAATTAGAAGGATCCGGGAGTGGTCGTGCGGATGGTTCAGGAAGAGGACGAGTTGGAATAGAGGGCGGTACTGCAGTGACAGGATCAGGGAGAGGCCGTGGAGAGATGATAGGCTTGGTTTGACTATCTGTCCGTTGTTGGCGGAGATATTCCCGCTCGTCCCCCGCCCAGGAAACTTCGCTGTCCTTCGGCGACGGATTACGGGGCGGCGGACGAGGGCGGCTTCGAGACCTTGAGCGTGCTTTGCGCTGTGCCCGACGCTCATCGTCTAGAAGACGTTCCTCACGCTCAAGCTGATATTGGCGCTCGCGTTCCTTAGCTTCTTGCAACTGGCGCTCCAGCTCCTGAACTCGCTCACGCTCTGCATTCCGCTCAGGATCACTTTGACTGTTTCGTCGACTTCTTGATTTACTGGTCTGTTCTGCCTGGTATTGGCTCAGGAGCTGGCCCTTTAACCTTGCGTCGCTCATGCCCCGTTTTCGTTGTGTCTCTTTTTCGACACGCTCTTGAGCTTCTTTTTCTTCTCTCAGCCTCTGTTCTTCATCCTGCTTCCACCGTCTCTCTTGCTCTTCCCAGTCTCGCTTCTGTTTTTCCACTCGCCGCTTCTCTTCGTCCCGCTGTATCCGTGTCTCCTCTTCCCACCTTTGCTCTTCTTCAATACGAGCGCGCTCTTCCTCAGCTTCTCGCTCTACCCGCCGTTTCCTCTCGGTTTCTTCGGCAAGTATGCGAAGGCGTTCATTCTCTACCTCTTGTTCTCTCCTCTTTCGCTCTTTCTCAGCTAAACTAGGCACGTGAGGGGCTGCAGTTGTGATCTGACGCCTCGCTCCAAATGCAATGCCTTGATTGCCTTGGCTCGCACCTCCCATATATCCGTATTGGTGTATATTCCAAGCAGGCGCCGTGATGCCCTCGTCACTCCTCTTACTCCAGCTGCTAACGAAACCTTGCGGGGATTTCGACCCACCATCGGTGGCTTTTGACGACGCTGAACCTCCGGTAAGTGCAGGGCTTAGAGTGTTCTCCGCGGGTGACGGCCGCGCTAGTGGATTGAATGTTGTAGAGCCACCAGTATGACTTGTTGCGCTGGTACCCCTGTTACGAGTATATCCACTAGAGCTGAGCCCTCCATTGGTAGTACTTACTGGACCCGTAGTTGTAGGACTCGGCGCCCCAGTACGCTTAGGGCCAATTGTTGTTGGAAACTTCGAAGGGTTGACAGAATTCGCTACTCTGCTGAAAGCGCCAAGACATTGTAGAACTTGCGCCGGGTCTTTCGATTCATATAAGTCGACAGTGAGGAACCGGTCGTGGGCCGGGAGGTTTAACGGAGGCAGTTCACAGGCTCGGAGAAAGTGAGAAATATTCTCCATCTGTATAAAGGGCATCGCTGATTTCTTAAACTTTACACCGGGGAAAGGGGAAGCAAGGTTGGCAAGTCTAGATAGCTCTGGTTAGATACTTATATTTTCTAGAGGAGTACAAGGAGATATACGTACCTGCACAGCACTGTCCCATCCTTAAGCGCATCCAATAAATCCCCAGCAGGCAGCCTCTCCCCGAGAGTGTCTTCGATCCAAGCTCTTGCCTCATTCGCAGCCTGCGGTGTGTACCGAGACATACGCAATCTTCTCATATCTTGATCTAATGACGATACAGACGCCATTGTGGTGAGTGTTTTTTTGTGTGCGTGTGGATATTCGGCTTTCTAAGGAGTCGACCCTGAGCCCGAAGAAGAAAAAATCCTAAGTGGACGGCGAAATTTGAAGAGGAATCAGTATGGATGGCATAGGTATGTGCCGAAAAGTGGCAACTTAGGTGTAGGTATACGTATTATCTCACGCTGGACTCGTTACAGGGACAAGTTGCGGGCTGCGGCGGGGAGGACGGAGGAATGTAAGGAATGGCGGTGCAGCGCGCCATCCCCAGCCACAAACGTCGTCACTGCTTCGGCGCGTTTCATCGCGGGTAATGAGAAAACCATTGCCCGACATTTCAGCCATGCAATAATGCCGTCGCCACCAGGCTCAATACGAAGCGCATGGTACAAATGGAAGATGCTAAGGCTTCCATGGAGGAAGAGGTGGTTAATAGGTCAGTGAAGTTGTTCGTAAAGCAGTCCTGCACCTGCCGTATTGCCGCTCGTGAAATCGATAGATTATGTCCGGCACCCTGGTAATCTTAAGGCACTCTATGCTTGAGGATAGATACTTTTGCCCTAAATATATCGATATCTAACTCACCAATGCAGGCTTTGATTTATCAGGAAACACCTTTTGGGAGTTTAAAGACAGTATGAGCTCCAATCGCCTCCGCCGAATAGCAAAATATAGTCGCCGAACACATTATGGAGATGTAAACGTTTCTCGTACGTACTACTCCTTGATCAACAGACTGGCAAGCAGGCTTCTACAGACCGGCCTAATGTTCATGGGAGGAGAACTGACAGCGCTTTAACAGCTCAGTGGATGCAATGGCTCCGTCATACGCGATTCGATCCTCCGTCCCTTGTGGAACAACAAGCAGATCAAATAAGACAAGAGCAAATAAAGGTCTTAGCCGCGGCTGCAGACGAACGCTGGGCATCTAAGCCTTCTGTCCTTGACCCTCCTGAAAAACAACAACCTATACAGATGCTCACTTCTCGAGACCCTGTAGGGAGTGTTGGACCAACTGCGCCACCACCTATTGAAGGTGTGCAAACCGGCGTAGACAGCCAGGTGGAGATTAACAATGCCTTTAAGGGCAAGCAGACCGGAAAGGACACTAAAGAATCATCGTGGAAGAAGAACCCAAGAAGTGGACCGAGCGAAGACTGGCAGCCAGAATCATGGACACCGGCTCCTGCACGGAGACGAGCTTGAAAATTTTTTTGCAGGCAATTGTTGCATAGCTGCAAAGGGCTGCCACGCGAAGTATCTCGATTTTTAGGCAGCAAAGCTTTGGACTTAGCTTATGGCCAAACCTTGCTTTAAAACATCACAGACCTATGAACAAGGTAGGGTTGGCAGCATCTCTTTCCGCCAACGTCACTGAGATGCTCCAACGTGATGTTACTGGTATTAGCACATTTTAAGTTTCCGTTGTATGCTCTGGGCCGCAACATCCTACTCTACTAGGTTCTTCTAAGTATTGTAAATGTACGTCTTTGAAAGAACATTGAATGAAGATACCTTGTCAAGTGTTCTTCAACAGCATTTTCATGATCTGGCGGAAGAATCCCCGCCTCAAAATACTCGCATTGTCTTCAGCGTCCATTCTTCGCTGCTAAGAGGCCCTTTGGCTACCAGTAAAATATGCCGCACGAAACCCTTCGCTTTTATTCTAAAAGTTCTTCGGTTGATATAGGCTATGAATAAATGGTTCGTCGGAGGTATCTTTCTATGCACGACTTTTGCTGTCACATCAAATCAATTTTCTAATGGCATCTTGAATCGATGCTTTATTAAGGAGGCAGTCGTCACTGCCCCAAAGTCAAATCAAGGGTAACACTAATAAGGTTTTTGCCGATGCTAATATCCGTGCCTTATTATTTTTAGTTCATTTTTCTTAGACTTCCTATACTTCCAACAGCGAACAATCGCGAGTTCACAAGGTCTCAATTGACTTTTCAATACTATCTTACCGCTAGGAGCATAAAACTACGCATTAGCTAATGATAACCGCTACATCTGGTTATAGGCGGGTGCGATAGAGGTCCACTTAGCGGAAAATTGGCTGGTGTCATCGCTTCAACCAGGGAATACATACTATTTCAAAAGTAGACTATTTTCGAAGTATGCGCAGGACTGTATCCTGGAAGTTTTAGAGTTTAATAAATCAAACTCTTTAAGCGCGAATAAATTCCCAATATCCTTGTTCTTCTCGAGCGCTCTGACTTACTATCCCCATATAAGTGCTCACCCTTCTCCAAATTAATTTAGTATACAACGCCGTTGCACTGCTCTCACCTGTATGCCCGCACCGAGTACAGGCACTGGGCCCCTGAATAATTACTGAATATATCTTTTCAATCAATCTAAAGCCATATCAACATGGCTACTCCACACTCCGCGTTGCTACAGACACCGCGTAGCTGCGCTGCTAGTCCTCCTTGTGGCTCACATTATCCCACCTATTCAGCCAATATCGTCGACTTGGCGTCATGTCCAGCAGGAATTTCTGGGTCCAATAGTGAACAAAAGCCGACCCTACCAGCTCCCAATTTCGCTCAGGTCTTTAACTTATCTTTTATCCCCCCTCCAAGGTTTTCGTCTAGACGGATATCGAGACGAGACGCGATTGTACGACATGTAATTCCGTTACTGAAGGCGCGTCGCATACGCTCCTTTTCACATTATGCTGCCAACATGAAAATAAAGCCTGTAACGAACTGCGCCTTGGAGTTTCTCAACGGACAAAGCAATATAAAAATGTATGTATTCCAGCAGTCAGGGCAGGACAGCAGAATGGTCCCTTTGCGAATGCTAAAAAGTTCACATGTCAAGCGGCATGATGACAGGAGGAGCTGGGTTGAGGTTCGAACGGGGGGCATTTGGGCTGAATTGACTGTGTGGTTGGATGGCTTACCGGTACCGTGTCAAGTTTTCAACAAGTTCAACTCCACATTAGAATGGAAAATCCAACGCGACTGGTGGAGCGCAAATGGCAAGGCATTCCAATTCCTAGATCTACCCTGGGAGCTAAGAGAGGCGATTTACGTGCAGATTGTCCAACCTGTCATCTATCCAAATTATCGCGAGGAAAGAGTCGGTGTGCAGAGACCTGATTCTGAAAGCCGTCTTCGAGGTAGTAGATGGTACCGCACCGCTGTCATAGATGAGCTGCCAAGAGAAGCATGTGTTTGCAATTCGCTAGAGCGATCAAACGACTTTATTTTACACCATAATCTTAGGGCAGAAGTTCCCAACGTCCAGGTCTTGAGCGTCCAACACAAGCATATAGGCGCAGAGGCAGCACGAGTGCTTTGGGAGGGAACCTGGAAGTGCTTCTGGGACCCCAGGAACCTAGTTGGCTTCGCAGGACTTGCGACTACAATGAATTTCGGTTCAGATTATCTTCTAGGTCGCTGGTGGAAAAGAGCATACGGTTCTTCGAACAACTGGTTAAGCCAGTGTAGAATCCAAGCCACGCTTGCACCCTCTCTCCCGTTCTCGAGCTTACGCAGAATTATACTCGAGTTTTCGCCTTTGGAATACGTCAACTTCTTCGCGGTTGCCGTCCCTTCTTTCAAAACCGCCCAAGAAGATTTTTGGGGGGCCGCAGAGGTCCTCAAACAATTGCCGGATCTTCAACACATACTCTTATGCTTCGGGGAGAGATGCATTAATTTTTCCGATCCATGGAATGAGCTTAGTCTCCAACCCAGTAACCGATATCTGAATGGGGCGACTTATTCAATTTGCGACCGTGGTGTCTTAGTCGACTGGATCCTCAGCTATGCATATGGAAAGGGATACATTTTAGACATTCCGAAGGTGGAAATTGGAGGCAATATTCAACCATGGGTAAAGGAAAAGTGGGAAGACATTCTTCGCATAAAACGAAACGGGGCTGGATGCCGCCATGAGGTTGACTTTGATGCAATTGAAAGGATGGAAGGCAGAACTGTTTATAATTACCTGCCCTTGTGCGAGTGTGAGGTTCGCTGCGATCGGATGGATGAGAATCGCTGGGCGCATGGCGAACCGCTTTATCCTGACCCAGTACTTCCTCAAGGGAGCTGGAGCTCTCCAATCTCTACAGAAAAGGATTTTGATTGATAAATTCATGACGGATCTGAACTATTCCTAATCATTAGGTTGTAAATTCACATTACGCAGAGGCCTAGGAACGACCTTGAAGGACCTTATGCAAGTCGTGGCGCTTTGTGACCTGAGTACTTTACTATTTTGTGAAGTGGGTTGCTCAAGGACTTGGGTTGTGCATTTTAGACACTGATTAGAAAAAGATACTTGAGATATTTCAATGTAACTGTCTTTAGTCCGCTGGGGTTACGTGAGCTGCCTCGAGGATTTCGTTCGAACTAACTTATATTCTCGAGGAATTCTGTTCCAGAGCGATACGGTGTTAGATCGCTAATCCAATAATTTGCACTAATTATCGGCTTATTTATACAGCTTACGGTACGTTTATGACTGGCGTAGTTAGGCGAACGATAAGACTCTGATGGGCTGAATCAATCGCACTTAAAGCCATAGTGAGAAATGGACTGCTGTATATATGCTTTGTTTTTCCGCTTCCAACTCTCCAACCCTTGGGCCGCCCTGAACGACACAAAGAGAATCGATCTAAAGCTAGCGTAATGGAAGACTTCTTGTGGTTTTAATGGCTTCACTGCAAGTTTTTGACAGTCTTGCTAAAGGTATACCCGTAAATCGGTCATTAAGTTTGCTCTTCAAACTCTTTGGGAGACACCTGATCTAGTAATAACATCTAGCAGTAGCTTAGCACCGCATAGCGAGGGAATGGCCCTTCAGGGAGTTGATTAGCGAAGATGAGTCATGAATCTTGCGTTTCTGTATCTCCACCGCATTCAATGTCTATTAGCCTCCCTGGAAGGTATGCTCGTGGCACATTGCTATAGGCAGAGTGTGTTGTGGTACATTCTTAAATTCCTTCCTTGTTTCGTATATAGGATGTTGCTGGGAGAACTTGCATCTGTCTCGGTTAGGCTCAGGTGTGTCCGGAGATATCGCACTACGCGGTTAGCTAATGTGTTAACATTTAAAGCTACGTAAGATGGAGGGAAGACTAGGTAAACCAGACCTGGATCGGCGAGGATGGCGAAGTCGAAACCCACTGGGCAATTAATCCTAGATATTTCCGGAAATCGACACGTCCATAGGGCATAAAGACCTGAACACCAAATCTAAAATCGCCCCCTTCTCAGTGATTCCATCTAAGTTGCACACATGCTAATGTACTGATGACAGGATCTAGTATGATGTAAAACGAATTCGTTTTCAATAGCCTATTTTTCAAGAGATTGCATAAATCGCACCCGGAAGCAACTGCAGCATTAAAGACTGGCAAATGTGGAAGAGGGCCAACTAATCCATACATTGTTGAATGATAAAGATGGCGTCCTAAAATAAAGTGGCTTACAAGAGGTTGTCGAGCGTTCTACGCCTAGCAAGCTAGTTGCAACTTGCAATGCGAAACAGAGCGAAGAAAAGGGTCAACTAGCCAGTAGAGAGGTGATAGGATAAAAAAACCCTTACTATTCGTAATAACTGAGTAACCTACCTAGGCATCGTACCTAACCACACCACGATGTACGACTTTCACATACTTGTGTTTCTGGACCCACATTAGAAACATCTTACAACACTCGCGCAACTGGCTAACTTACGAATATGCAAAGCGAGCTAACAACAGATAAGAAAAGCCAGATGCAAGGGGAAACCCGCAAAGACCTTCGTAATGCCGTACTCTAAGAAACCCGAATGCAAAATCCCGGCTCGTAAAGAATACAGAGCGCCTTCTTCTATCCAGTACCTGCTATGAACCCTTCTAAAACACCATCCCTCATTAGCCCCGTCTCCGACTCCTCACTTCTTTCTTCTCAACCTCTACTGTCCTCCTTCCATCCGCATATATTCCCCTAGCAACTTGTGTTGAATCGAATCTGTCTACGCCTGTCAATCTGACGGGAACTCCATCAACATCCGCGTCAACATCCGTATCAACATCAATGCCCTCCACCAACACCTTCTCCTTGTGCTTTTCTTTCTCAGTACCCTTCGTGCCGAGTGGTGGATCAAATCGCTTCCGTACCGTCTCGATCATCTTAGCAAACCAAAACCAGTTCAAGCTATTCAGCACAATATTCGCGCCCAAATAGCTCAAAGCCAACCACATAGGCACCACCCTGTCACCCGCAAAACGCATGACCTCGCTCTGAGCCTCGAGGCCAGGCACATCTCCCGTGGTTGGAGTAGTTGTGCTGTTTGTAACAGTCCCGTCATAATTCATAGCGCGGAAGACGTCCGTGAAAACTCGTACGGATTGGTATGAGCCCCAGACGAGGCGACAGGAGAAGAAGGTGAAAAGAAGCATGATGCCATTGTACAGCTGGATTTTAGAGCCAGTCAAGCTGAGCTTGTCACAAAACCAGTGGATATTAAGGAAAGGAGAGGAGAGCTCGTAGAGGATGAAGGTTGGGCCGTAGAAGTTCAGGAAGGGCCGCTATGGATTAGGAGGTTAGATTAGCAGAGTACGCCTTGTCAAAGGAAGCTTCGGATAGACGCACAAACCCAAGGGAGAATACGAAGAGAGCGCTGACGGCGTGGGCCAGCATCCCAGCACCGAAGATGTTTACATTGGCGAGTGTGACGAATAAATCCCAGAGGAAATAGCCTCCTGCAAATCCTTGGACGAGCCCTGAAGCTCCCGTGTATCCCCATACCTTCTCCTCCCAGCCCATAGCCCCTCGTTCCTCATCTCTCCATATCACCCATAATGCTAGTGTATTTATCAGAGTCGACTGGACAAACGACACAATATGGACGTCCCAGTTTAATTTTGTGCGGGCGTTAAATTTTGAATAAATACTGGGGAAAAGGCGAATGGATATCCATGGAGCGATGAATTTCTCAACGACACTATAAAAAATGAATGCGAATAATAACTCGTGGACGTGTAGAGGGAGTGTCGGGAGCAAGAAATAATCCGCAAAGCGTCGCGCCAGCTTGGCTAGGGCCGGTGGGGCAGCGACAGGGAATGGATCAAGCATGTTGGCAAATCTGCAGGGTCTAAATGAAGGTTAAGAAACGGTACCTATGGGAGTTCTGTGGGGAAGGGCATATTTAAAAGGATAGAGTATGTACAGGCAGATGTATTGAATAATGGAAAGTGAAATGTAGTGCTGTCAGGCGCCACCGGTCAGCACTGAAACCGGAGGTTGCCTGCCACATACGCACGCCGCCCTGTGGCTGTCAACAAATCTGATTGTTGGGACGCCAAGACATACGCGTCACAAGGTGCTCTCAAGAGCGGCGGGATATATATGCCTCTAACTAGGCAATTTATATACTAGAACTGGCTGTCATTCGTCACGGTCAGCAGTGCAAGGCACTTACGACACAACTTTCTCGTTTTGTATATGTTAAAAATATGCACCTATTAGCACGCTCACATCCCGAAAATTGTACTGCGGTACCAATTCTGCGTCAGTGTTCTCGAAATAATTTTACTATTTTAGCTTATCTACGTGTACATGCTCCTATTTGGAGTATTCATTCTATTTTTTTTTATCCCATTCTTCGAACTTGAGTGGACGGTAGCTCACTCCAAGGATCATGCGGGAGCTACTCGATCCTATTCACCTAGTGAATGTAGGCCCTCCTACCGCATATTCAGTAGACAAAAAGTGTGTTTGATAATGGATCATTCCAGTTTTCAGGTCCCGGCCTTGGGGGTTAAGCATTCGCCATACCTGCACCTAGAATCTACCTGGTGGACGGAACGCCCAGTTGTAGAAGGCGCTGTCAACGCTACAACAATAGAGCATCTGCATTTCCGGGCTGAGGTCTTCACAGCGAGATATGACTCCGAATTCTGTATCATGGATGGTGCAGGATTGAGGGTAAATCCATTGGTCCTCACTCTTGAGAATGATAATGAATAGTGAAATGATGGCAGCCGTGACTCCTGAAATGGCGGCATAGCAATTTCAAACGTCTAACAATAGCCAAGCTTCGTCGATGACTGTGAACCGCCGAATAATAAGGCAGATTGTTCCAATTGATTGAGCAAGTATAGCTAATGTAGGGATTACTCAACCAACGCACCATATCTAAAAGAAGAAAGGCTCCGCGGCTGGAGACGTCCTTTATTTGATAACAAGACCCTCATGGCACATCTTGAGTGGGCGAACATCAGGGGAATTGGCAGAAGTATCTCCAGAGAGTTCGTGAATAAGTGACAGCTTGGTAGTAACAGGAATCTAGTAGCTAGCAAGCTGGAGAACTGAGAACCGGAATGTCTTTGATCTATGTCGATATTTAAAAAAGCTCGTTAAAAGGTTGAAGATCGGAGCACGTGGTTCTAATGTAGATTGTAAATGCCTATACACAAAACTCCGGTTGCGAGTGGGCTGTCCTTGATGAGACTCGGTTTGCTAGCGCTAAGAAGACTATAACTCGAATAGCGAGTGTCCTGATAAGCACCAAGGTTATCGTTCGCTTGTTGGAGGTAATAGCTTGACTCACCTAGGCAGTCTTAGACACCATATAAAAGTACAATACGTTTTCGTTGTAAAATAGCCAAGCCTCACCATCTGGGCAAAAGCGGGAGTCAGCTATGAGATTATTCGGGTGGAGGCCTTAGACCATTTGCCCCTGATCGGGTCACATCCCCAATACGACGTTTTGAGAGTATAGTGGATTATTTCGTGCTAGGGATGCTGAGAGTGACTGGAAGGTAGATAAGCTACCAGGGCCGTTGGATAGCCTTTCAAATCGAGGCTGTGTTGATTGTGATGCCTGGAGGTTACGTTGGATGAAGAACTCGCTAAGCCATAAGTGGAAATTGGACATTGTATGCCCACCAGTAGAATGGTATACACGGTTTGGTGGAGGTGATGAGCAAAAACAAGCATCAGTCTTGGTTAACGATGGGAGTGTGGGCGTTTCTATTATTTTTCACAGGCGGCGAGAGTAGAATACGCTCGGTCATTCAAGCAGCTCACTTCAAAACAAACCCTTGAAAGTGCTCATCATCTCGCCATCTACCATACCATGCATGTAGCATTCTCCAACAATGAAGTATGCCCATACGTGCGTCCCTCTGCTTTCTACTTCAGTGGGTTCCGAATCAGGAAAGGCGCTCGGGCGCCTTTGAAAATGCAAATCGTATCTCCTAGCATGACACATTCCGGAATAAGTCCAATAAACCCTTGCGAGCTACACAGAGACGTTTCATCAAGGCTATTGTGGTCTCGCAAAAGGCTTCTATTTCTAATTTTGCAAATTTTTAAAGAACATGCATAGTTTCCTTGCGTAGCTTTACATATGTTTCGTAGTGTCCGCCGTAGTCTGATGGTGCAGGCCTTATGAACTGCAATATCTTCTAGTAATGTTCTCCACAGCGCCTCAGGGAGCGGCTTGCCATCTCTATAAGGATCATCATATCTTCGGTCGCTAATATCCGAGCCTTTTCGTGCCATAGATACTCTTTAATAAAATTCCGTGCACTTCCTGCGCATGTAGACCTTATAAACGCAGGAGTTGTATACACTTGCCCAGTTGCTTTGAGCTCATCAATTCGTACACCTACAACGCTGAGTATATCCCGGGCAGTATCGACATTAATAATTGGTTGAGAACTTTTTGTAGTATTGTAGCCGGCGTTCAGAGGTGCGTGTGCTTTAGGGCTCCAATCTGGTACCCAAGACGGCAACCCTTCCACACTTCTTGTGCGGCCGATTCTAGCAGCACCTAAAACATGCAACACGTCAGGTTCGGAGATGAGGTACCGTGCGGTTTCAATAAATGCTTCTTGAACTGCCTTGGAGTAGTCCGGGATTGTGGCGGCGTTGTCTGCGTCTGTACATATTCCGCGTAAAGCATAGACCTTATCCCTGGGATTGGTCTCTACACACTATGGTTAGAAAGAAAACATCGCGGAAGCGAAGCAGCTTACTCTTTTGAATAACCCCTCGTGTTATTGATAGGAACATTGCGTTGCTAACTTCGTCTAGTGCACATGACTAGAATTTATTGGCCAGCTCGCGAACGC
>KV750035.1:0-50697 GCA_001692915.1 Glonium stellatum
TTCAATAATAGAATTATCTTTCTCCCAACAATTAATCTGCACCAAGCTGTCCTAGAAGGCGCGGGATAGAGCTGATTAGTCAGGACTAACAACCAAACTTGAGGGAGAAAAGACTTGTAGATTGTCCTTTTTAGATCTTTGGGTGTGTTGGGCGGATTGGTCTGGGATCTACAAAATAAGCCTCACTATAAAGCGACTTAAAAGGTCTGCAACATTGGTCGTTGGTAGTCGGGCTGAAAGACGATGTGCTCGGAGAGTGCAATTAATTATTAAGCGATTAAGACTGGTCTATGAGAGGGATCTAGATAGCTAGTTGGCCAAGATGATTTTGCCAGAGTATATAGCCAGGGACTTGGATGGGGTGAATGGGAATAGTTCTTAGCCCTCGCGGATCAGGACCAGATAAAGGGTATCAAAAACCCTGTACCCGTGAATGAATGCAAGAGGGAAGATGGCGAGCAGGAATATAGAGGGAGGATTGGTATGGTGGAAGTGCGTGAATGGTTGCCTTGGTTAGGTTGAGTCATAGGATGTCACCTCTCTAGACTCGTAGTTCAATTGTTAGGGTAATAATGCGGAGAAAAAATATTTGCATTTAGGGGATGGCTAGTGTCTTTACTGGCATTCAATCCAAGATTCAACCGGTCCTCTTCTTTACGCCAAAAGAGCCGTAGACACTCCTTGAAAAATTTCCTGCTGGGCTTTTCTCGAGGAGTCGAGGTAGTATCTCGTGACTGAAGACAAGCCATACCCTCTATAGTAATGTTTCGTGGAGACGAGTTTGAATTTAAGTATACAGCCGTTGCATTAAGCTATTCATTATTTACCTGATGAAGCTGATCGAAAGAGATATGGAGGTCGTGGTCTGGTTGAGTGTTGTGAATGGATAGCAATATGCAGTGGCCTTCGATTACGCATGATAGTATGATCATGTGGAAATGACAGATGCACAGAATGGGAAATTTACGTCTGGGGTATAAGACGCGAACTGAATTACGGTTGAGGTTCTTGACTTGGTGGAACTAAAAATGACCATTCCAGACCAACTTCGGACTGATAGGCCCAAAAAAAGAGAAGCCCTCGTCTTCCATAGATGAAGAGCATCTCCAGAAACAGCCAAGCACGGCCAGAAGATAAAGATCTGGAACATACAACATGTCCCGGACTTGCTCAAATGACAACCAAAAGAAAATAAAAATATGATACAGTGCATCTGCTCTCAACATAGACGCGTAACTGGAAGTATAACCACAAATCGAGACAACCGTGACTTTGTCCGTGTGCTTTCGAAAGGAGAAAAGAGACGAGATTACAAATAAGAAATGCCAGAATAATAGACCAACCCAATGCTTCCTAAAAATTCCTATGCGAGGAAGTTTTCCCGTCCAAGTTCGCACGCGATTCTATGACACAGGGAGAGGTCGATTTTATACACAAAATCAGAACGCCGCGCTTTGAAGAGACCGTGAGCAAATGGAAGTCCCGCATTACCGTCTTCAACTCCTAGGTAAGGACAAATGGAAATGCGTGAGAATCATCGGTAGTGAAAGAAAATCGTCGCTTTAGATGCAGCACAGAAAAAAGAGGGAGTTCTCATTCATGACTCATCAGGAAGGATTCGCGCAAAGTGCTTCTCCCATATCCAGCCAACGGTATGGGATGCGTCATCTTGGTTTCTAGCAAGCCATAGCTCTCCCTTTAGGCCAATGACGTCGAAGATCTAAACAAGGGGTTAGTTCCATGGACACTGCGATAATGATTATAGGGGAACCGCCTACCTCCCCAGGAACGTAGACAAGATACGGATATCCACCTTCTCTACGATCATGTGCTATATTGAATTCGAATAGACTGGCTGCTAAGAAAAGGACCTCCGGTTCTTCATTACTCTGCTCTTCTGGTGTTTCAGTACCAGTCGGGGTTGGGGAATCGGACATTGGTAAGGCCGATGAGAAAATACCAGAAGCTCGTGAATATGAGGGTGCAAGGAGCGACGAGCCACTTCTTTGCTCCATCTCGAGGCTTAGACGTGGGAAGGCGTTGCTAGGCTCGCTAGTTCTGCCTACTCCAGTGGAAGGCCGGGGTGGTGGAAAGTTCGAGATCGCGGGTGTTGTAGCATTTGTCGACCGTGGTGTAGATGGTCCTCTGCTGGAAAGCGCGGACCCAGCGCGCATTCTTCCTATAGGTGATGTTTGAGGTTGAGTGTCAAGAGGCGGGGTGCTATCGAAGTTTGTCCATGTGAAGTTTCCGCTGTGCCGGTGGTTGCTGACCTCAGGGGTTGACATGTCACTGCTAAGTGATTGAGTTCGCTTTGTGCTTGTAAAAGTACTTGACTTCTTGTAGGAGGAGGCATCGTCCGCAACAAAGGTTTGTGCTGGAGAGAGGAAGTTTGAGATTTCTGTTAATAGTGTTTTGTTGCATACGCCTAAGCTCATAATTGGAGAACAGACGCTGTCATAATCGCTCAGAAACCTTTGAACGTATTTGGCCATATCATCAGAGAAGTTGTCAGTCCGCTCGGGTGGCTTCTCCAATACTGACTGCAGCTTCCTCTCGCAGGTTGACTGCCATGTAATTTGTATATTGATTAGACTCAGCAAACACCGTTCAACCAGCTTCTTAGTGAGAGCATAGAGTTGTGGTAACTCAATCTTTAGAGTTTCATTGAGGGCGCTCCATTGCTCACCAGCTTCCTGGGTTTTCTTATCGGGTTTGTCGCCTCGGTCCTTGATGGCCTTATACCGAGCATACTCTACAATGCGTTTTTTCCGCTTTTGCATCATCTTCTGTGGTTGATCGTGGAGTTTCCAAAGTGTCATTATGGGTTCAATAACACTCTTCCTTACTGCAGCTTTCTGGGTATTCTTAGCTAATTTGTAAGCGAATCGTACGGTGCCGATGACTTACATGTTCTGGAAGGGCAACAGCCGTCAGCTCCTGCATGACCTGGCCGTACTTCCGCCATTGACTCTCAATCTCTGGGCTTGTGGTCTGACCGACATCTAAGTAATCGATGAGGGCAGCGACTTGGTCATTGCATTGGTCGACGTAGCTCTGCACGTCATCCATATATTTTTCGACGTCCCGCATTACTATCTGCAGCTGGAAGAAGTGCCCGCCGAATTTCTGTGCAACTGCATCATATTCTGTATCGTCCACGGAATCCGATAGGCCAACTTGTTGTTTGAACTTTTCAGTTCGGCGACCAAAGGCCTTTGATAAGCCAGCGGGTAAACGCCCGTCGGACTCTTTCCGTTTTCGATTAACAACTTGGTCCAAGAGCTCAGCCCGTTTCTTTGATTCGTTGATTCTGACTGACATAGCCCTCAGTTCCCTGTGTGCGGAATCTAGAGCTACATAGTCGGGATGGTCCTCTGGTGTGTTTTCGAGCAGACTACTTATTAGAAGCGGGTATTTAAGAACTCTTTGAGTTGGTTTCACTAGCAGTGAGTCCAAGTTCCAGGCCTGTGTGATGTCGCCTGCATAGTTGTGACACTCGGCCAGCCATACCTTAACTTTCGGCTTATCTTGTAATGCAGATAGCCTTTGGTTTGCAGCATCATGATTCTTCAGATATTCCCCGTAGACTTTCTCCATCCGAGCCATGTTTCTCCCGAATGCGGCACCTATGCTTGTCTTTCTATCCTGTTCCTCCTTTGGTGGCTCAGTTCCAGTCGACGAAGATTGATCGGTAGCAGTGCTATGAGAGGTCGAAAAACTCCCTCTCTTAAAATTCCAGCGATTCGACTTTTGCAGGGTATATATACTTGCTGCAGCTGGCTTCAACGCAGCAATGAAGTCCTTCGAGAACTCTACTATCTCTGCGCAATTGCCAAAAAGTACTTTTCGATCGTCCTCTTTGATAGAGTCTATCGAAGTAGATGTTGCCTTGTAGATATCTTCTACGACCATCATATCTTGAAGGAAGGTCGACTCTGTGTCGACCAATTCTTTGATCAGATGCCTCCGTTTTTTTAACCGTTTTATCTCCGCAGTATCCTCCTCGACAGGGCGTTCCTTCGGCGATTCCTGCGATAAGGCAGATACGGGTTGTGGTGCGAGATGAGCGGGTGAATCATCGAGCTTCATAGCATAGTTATTTGTATTAATGTTGGGAAGTGCAGGTGGAGGGATTGAAGGAAATATGCTGGATGGGGGATTTCGGCTATAGACGCTAGGTGAAGGTGGCGATCGAATTCCGCGTTGGTACATAGTCGTCTCATCGATGGTAGGAGGCTGTGGTGGTGGCGGTGGGGAATGTGACGGTAACGGCGGATTTTGAAAAACTGGAGAACCCTCTGGAGGTGCAACTTGGATCGCGAGCCCGAGACCTTCTCCTGTGGTTTCAATTTCTGGCAGTTGAGGGCGGTCGTAACGAGACAATCGGGGTGTATTGTCTTCAGACGTTTGATATGGAAGATGGACTGTCGGAGTATGAACTCCATTTGGTGCTGGAGAATATCTCCAATCCTTTGGCGGCGGAGTAGGCCTGTAGTTGTGGTCGTTATGTTGCTCTGAATCTGCTTGACCGTCATGGGAACTTCCTTCCCAGCGCGAGCTTGTTGCTGAGCCCCGAGAGTAGCGTTGAGGTTGTGTGAATATAATAGCCGTTCCTCGGTAGTCAGCGTCCGGAGAGTCGTCCAGACCAGCAATATCTAGAGATCCCAACCTCTGCTCATACGCTTGCTCTTGTATATTTGTGCTCTCAGTGGGTGGCTCCGGGGTGTTATTGGCATCGCTCAGCAGCCGCGCAAGATACGTTTCTGTAGCTTCTTTCGAGTCCCAATCCTTATGTTGTGCCAATGCGGGCGAAACAGCCCGTACTTGTTCCCGGAAGCCGTGTGCCATTTCGGGTGTGACAAAATTAGAGTTGTGGTAAAGCTCTAAAACTCTGTTGATGGTACTGTAGGCCTCGCTCTCTCGTGTGAGATGTCCATCCTCAGGCATGGATGGTATAATCGGGGTCCATTCTTCATCACGGTTGCCTCTGAATGCAACACTGACTGAATCGTCTGGCATAACCGAGGAGCGATTATCGAAGGGATCGATAGGAGACTCCTCCTCCTCCAAAAACGATATATTGCCGGAGGAGTCTAAGGGCTCAACACGCCATATTTGTGAGCCCATGCTAATACGTTGCGGAGTTTGTGATGGCATCTGCCATGACTGTTGGTTCTGGCTTATCGTTGGAGTATCGCGAAGCATTATTTGAATCGATTCGCTGTCGTCCGCCTCTGACTGATTGTCTTCACCAAAGTCTGTGTGAGAAGCGTTCGAAGGACTTTGTTCTCGCAATTTCATAACTTCGCTGAGAATTGTACGGTGGCCTTCATCTAGTTGGAGAAATGTCTGAGGTGGGAGCACGTCGTCGCTATCTCCTGGTGTCGGGGACTGCGAGATGCTGACAATGTTCACTTCTTCAATTGGTAGTGCTGGTTCATTGTATTCCGATTGTTGGATCGGTGGGGTCATAGCAAAACCCCCAGGCATTCCAAGCACCGGAGATTCTTCATTTTCAAATTCAGTATGTGCGGTCAGTGGCTCTTCCGGATTTGGCTTTGGGAGGTCCAACGTGTTGAGCGTCAGGCTCTGTCTTTCTGTAGGGAAAGATTCATGACTCTGACTATTATCTGTATGACCACTTTCAGCAACTTCAGAGATGTTCTTATCCTCGTCAATATGTGACTTATGGTGCTTGTGATCTCCCGCTTTGGTACTCCTCTTGTTTATCTGCTTCTCAGCCTTCTCAACGCTCTTCAAATTTTCCCGTGAGGCTTTCTCCAGAAGCGCCCTTCTATCCGCAATCCTTAAACCACTAGCACCAATATCCTTGCGTGCCCTTGGTCTTTCGGTATGCTGATCCCGACCGGCAGTAACGTGTCTGCCAGTGCTTCGGGCTCTTGAAGCAGAGGTAGACGCGATTGATACGGGCTGTCGATCACGTGAATGACGGAGCCGAGGTGATGTTTGGTGGGGTGGCGCGTGAATGACTGCTTTCAAGCTAGTCCCACTACTTGGGCGTTTATGTGGACTTGCGTTATATCTCTTTGAAGATAGTGTGACTGGCGGTGGTGTTTTATGTCGTTGGCGGGGAACATTCTCTTTTCCGGTATGCGTTCGGAACCGCGGTCTTGACTCTCTAACCGGTGAGGTAGGCATGTATGCAGAATGTCCTAGCGCGGACCCTGCCCGTGAGGATGAGTGTATTGATGAGCCGGAGTCAGAGGTATTGCTAGGTCGTCGTTTCGGAAGAGGAATCTTCGAAGGTGGAGACGGCCTTCGTTGACCGTTCAGGCTGGCTGCTAGATTTGTATTTGATGCAGTATTCGGCTCCAAAGGCTTGTAAGACACGCTTGTCGATGGGGATACTGTCATGTCACTATGAGACCTCCGGTGACCACCGGCAGATGCCGTTCGATCGGGAGGCATAACGTCCACGTCTGTAGATAAAGGCGACTGGTAGGAATCTTCGATATTGGACTGGCTCCTAGAATGCGTTGTAATACCGTTGGTTGGATGAACGCTAGAATCGGATCCTCGGCGCCGCTGGGCGAGGCCAGGTATGCCATATCCAGGACCTAGCGCTCCATCTTGATCACCAATCACCTCTCCAAAGAACGGTAGACGATTTGAGCCTGGTTGTAGGTTTTGCGAGCTTGCTTCCGAGGACAGTCCAGCTGTTGACCCTGACCCTTGAGATCCCAAACTCTGGCGACCGATATTTGTCCTCCGCGAGCTTGCAGGAGCGGCAGGAGCTGGCTGAGGCCTCTCTCGGGGTTTCAGGTGGTTGAACTTGTAGGACCCATATGAGGCCTCTCTGGGTGCTGGGCGGGAAGGAGTGGACGTCGTTGAAGTACGGGTGAGCGAGGTGGATGATTTCGACGCCGAAGCGGTTCGAGAAGGGCGATGTCGAGGAGACGTGGTAGGAGAGGTCGCGCTTGCAGACTGGTCGAATTTCTGCACGAGGCTTTTAACTGGAGGTCTGCTGGTGTTAGGCAGCGCTGGGGCGGACTTCGCAGTCGACAAAGACGAGGGGTTTGTTGTCGTCGGAGATCGCAAGCCTTGTCGAGTTGTGAGGCGGGAGTTTAGAGGGGTTTGCCGTTGTCGAGAGGTAGTAGTCATACTGTTGCTTCCTGTGTCCACGACAATGTCCGGTCGGCTCGATTGAGGATTATAGGAGTAGAATGCCTCCGGTTCCTGGTCTTGATTGTATGCATAATTATTGTATCGTTGCTCGTCAGGCTGCTGCATGGCGATTTAGTTGATAACGCCGAGTCTCCTTAACCTCCCATATTCCGCTCGTCAAAGGGCAAGGATGGACGTGGTCGTTGCCCTTCCACTGGTCAATCAGCCTGTTTCGGCGATTAGAGGAGGCCCAATAAATGAGGCAAGCCAGGGTATCCAATATGTACAGCTCACACCGAACTACTCGAAAACCTGAGAGCCAATGAAGGCCGTGGGACAGAGACAAGCGTGTCAGAGGCTCGGACGATATCTTCCTGAAGCGCGGGAGGCTGGGCGCTGCGACGCACACGATGGCGACGAGGATTAAAACTTGAAAAGCGAGCAGCGTGAAGGGAGGAGGTGGGAGTTAGGTGTAGAGTCCGTAGGTTAGGGCTCCGCAGCCGTTTACCACCAGCAGGCTTTAGCGGTAGCCAGTTAATTGGGTCGCCTGCTTCGTCCTCTCTAATAGTCCGTGTTTGAGATCTGCCCGAGAAGAATTAGGAATGCCGTACAGGAGAGAGTACCCTAGAAAGTCCATGCAACTGTTCATCAGTTGCTAGAGGACTCTTGAACGCAGATTGCGACATGTGCTGGGGGGTGGAGGGTGGAGGGTGGAGGGTGGAGGCGGTGCGGAGAGGTAGAGACGAGATGCTGCGACGGAGAATGGTGCTGGTGGAGTCGAGGCGGCTAGGACCGCGCTCCCTCAATGATCCTCTCGATTCGCCCCTCTCCCCGGCTTTCTGCACCCGCGTTCACCGTTCGGCTTGCAGACAATATTGCTTTGAATATACGGTGACTTCGGTGTGGCGTATGGAGCGTGGGAGCGTGCTGCACATATCCTGGAGGAAATCCCGCGCCGCGTCTACCTGCCTCGTTTCACTTTCTATTTCAGGCGAAGGCGAGCATAGTGCTGAAGCCAACAACGCGATTCAGTCATGTATACAACATAGTCCATCTGTAACGAGGTGTACTTTCTCTGAATCGCAACGCGTTTGCAATATTTGTCCATATCGCCAGCATGAAAAGGAAGCGCAAAGCCGATGTCGGGATTAGACAGGCCAAAAGGCCAAAGCATGCCTCAGCTGGCCAATGTGCCAATGCCACGCTCGAAGGCGTCGAACATCCTGTACTTTGTCGCCTCTACCCTCAATTGCTCACCCTGCGCCAGTACCTCTTGTCACAACTTCCCGTGTCCTCTAAGAAAAGGCGGCGGCGAATATCACAGCTCGGTCTAGCCGAACACGTCTGTTACTCCGACCCGACGCGTCGTGACGATGCTGAACTCTGCCGTCTACTGGACTCAACTCTAGTCGGATTGGGCCCGAAGACCTACAAGGCCAATGGTAGTGAAGAAAGCAGGGCTAGAGATATTGGAAGCTTCTCTCAACAGCTACCAGACTCAACTGTTGGTAGTACCTTAAATCCTGGATACTTTCTGCAGCTAGAGGTACGCTTTTTTATTCTATTGGTTTTATTTGTTCAGTCCTTGTCCATGAAGCAGAAATATGAAACCATTGTGCTGTCTCAATTCTCCTACGTCTGTTATCTCGCATGCACTGACGAACCTTGAGGTTGTTGATTTTGTAATATGGCTGCTCTTTAAGAAATATTCTTCTTCTCATAGACCACCACACCTTCTCTGCCATGGTTTTCAACGTGCTTCCGTGAGAGGCCAGAACGGTCTCGTTCTCAGTGCTGCACCAGGCATCCCGGGAATACTTTCCCACTATCCAAACAGCCATGTGGAGACCATCAAAGGCCCGCTATGGTGCCGCGTTCATACACTCCTGGGACAAGGTGGGGACCGCATAATGATGGACCTTCTCCTTGACTGTGGCATCTTCTATCGTCTTAATGGAGAGAATGGGAATTACTATCAGCTTAGTGGTTAGTCATGCAGTATTGCATTATTCAGTTCATCTAACGGAAGATAGGTTTCCCGGTCTCTGAGCTGAAGTCGCTGTCAGATTCAAAAAAGGGCTTCGAAGGGGCTGCGCCAAAAGCCACAAAGACCCTTGGGGCGTCTATTGGCAATGCGCAGTTAATTGACTCAAGGAAACCAACAGCAATACGTTTTGTTCGAAGCCGGATGCTCTATGCTAGAGCAGCCTTGAACGCTAAAGGAGGAGTGCGGTTTGGCATGCGTCATATCCGTAAGATTGGATGAAAATTAAACATAACGTTTACTTATTCCCATAACAGATGTATTGAACCGCTTTCCGAATCGAGAAGACTACCAACAAACTGTGCATGTTATGAAATACATTTTCCCTCGTCAGTTCGGGTTGCATAACGTTTTCACATCTAAAGTCGACCCTCGAGAGACAGCTTTACCGTTCAAAGACTATACTTTGCGCGAAAAAGAAATCCAGCAAGCTTTGCAACGTCAATCGTCGAAACGAGGTACATCTAGGGTCAAGGTCGATGACATGAGGCCCCACATTCCAAAGAGATTGAGAGGCGAACCCGTCTCCCTGGTTAACAAGCTTCGTAAATTAAATCAGCAATGCTCATATACAGAGCTGCTGCGTCACTATTGCCCCATAGAGGTACAATGGTCGCTGCTCGTGTTTGAGGCTATAGCTGACTGTTATAGGGCCTTGATTTATCCCCAAAACCGGACTGGAGGAAGAATCCACTTCAGCCTAGTTCGGCCGGAAACACGGGCGAAAACTCCGTGCAATGCGACAAGGAAAATGCTATATCAAGTTCGAGCAATAGAACAGTTGAGCAAACGTGTTTCACTGACTTAGCTAGTCCGGCGGCGCACGTGTCTGCATTTTGTCGCGCTGTAGTAATGAACGTAGTGCCAAATGGATTTTGGGGTGACGAACACAACAAGCGCATTATTATGCATTCAATCGATCAATTTATTCAAATCCGAAAATTTGAAAACCTTACTCTACATCAAGTGACACAAAACATGAAGGTGAGCAATAAGCAAGGTCATAATCATGCAAAGCGCCATTAATCAATTTTCCAGATATCGAGTATATCCTGGCTCAGACCACCAGGCACCTCCGCCGTGGCCAAAATGGCCAAGACAGACTTTGCTAAACGCCAGGAGATATTCTTGGAATTCATTTACTACGTCTTTGACTCCTTCGTCATACCCTTAATACGATCGAACTTTCACGTGACAGAATCTAGTGCTCACAAAAATCGCCTTTTCTACTTTAGGCATGATGTATGGCGAATGCTCTCGGAACCGTCTTTGACGAATTTGAAAGTCTCGATGTTTGAAGAGATGCCAATGGAATCTGCTTCAAGATTGTTATCCTCAAGACCAATTGGTTTCAGTAAAATCAGATTACTCCCAAAGGCGACTGGTGCCCGACTGATTACAAATTTAAGACGAAGGCAGCAAACGATGAAGAATGGGGTCATGATGCTTGGGCGGAGTATCAACGCGGTTATGACTCCTGTTTTCAATGTTTTGAACTATGAAAAGGTATGTGCATCTAATCTTGGTAGCTTGTTGATTTCCAGCTTAGCATTATGCCTAGTCCCTCCAACCTAGTAGGCTTGGCTGCTCGCTCTTCTCGGTTGGAGACATATTCCCTAAACTGGTGGAATTCAGGTCGTCTCTAAGGGAACGTGACTTGTCAGCATCGAAGCTGTATTTCGCGAAGGTTGATGTTCAGTCATGTTTCGATACAATCCCCCAACAGCGCCTGATTGCTATGGTCGAGAACGTCCTTTCTGTCAATGAGTACCAAATTAGCCGTCACGCCGAGATAAGCCCTTTTGGTCAACTGCAATGCTTAGATGGGCCTCACGCAAATTCGGCCCCTGTCACAAGATATGTCGCCCGCGGTAGAGCTGCGGGTGATCTTTCATCTTTTGAACATCTTCTTCAAAACGAGTATGCCGGTAGAAAATCCAATACAGTGTTTGTGGACTCCGTAGTGCGAAGATTTGAAACCAAAGAAGACGTGTTGCGACTGCTCAAGGAGCACATTGAACGTAATCTCATCAAGATAGGAAAGAAGTTCTACCGACAAAAGAGCGGTATCCCACAAGGCTCAATTCTTTCGAGTTTATTGTGCAACTTCTTCTACGCAGAGCTTGAACGTGACCTTCTAGGTTTTACTCTTGATGGAGACAGTCTCTTGCTTCGACTGCTTGATGACTTCTTACTGATAACTACTCGACAAGAGCGTGCGGAGAAATTTTTGGAAGTCATGCATAAAGGCCACCCAGAATATGGTGTTGCAGTCAAGGTAGAAAAGTCTTTGGCGAACTTTGATATCTTGCTGGGTGACGCCCATCGTGTCCCCAAACCAGCTTCCGACACTAAATTTCCATATTGTGGTGTCTTAATTGATACAACCAGTCTGGAAGTGAGCAAGAATGCCGATCGCAGTGGACGTGGGAGTATGTCGAATGAGCTTTTTCCTGCAACGTATGAGCTAACGAATGGTAGAACTCGCCGATTCGTTAACGGTAGATCTCACAAAGACTCCGGGCCAGACATTTCATCGGAAGGCTATCAAGTAAGTCATTCGTTTATTATGGCTTGCTAGAAAGCATTGTTTTCGTCAAGCAAGCGATTGCATTACTCGAGATCTGAATCACTTTCCGCTCACGGACTGAGGCTGACGTGGAAAAGCGGCTTTAAAATCCAGCTGCACGCCATGTTCCTAGACACATCATTCAATTCGGTACCGACCGTTCTCGCCAACCTATATCAGAGTTTTGTCGAATCGGCGGTGAGGTGCTTCGAGTATGTCCGGAGGCTGTCTGGCTCGAAGCAGCAGTCTTCGCAACTGCTTATCAGTAAGACTCCCCATTCCGAAATGCGATAGAGCCGCAATAGGAATAGCGTGCTGTGTGCGTTGTCGATCCAGCCACAGTCAGCTTTACTAACTAGAATTGCTGCTATCGTGCAGAAACAGTCGACAAGCTTGTCGGGCTTGCTTTCGTGATGCTCCAAAGACGCACGCGAACGGCGAAGGGCGAGAAGGAGAGCAGTAATAAAAGCACGGTGCGCAGAGGGCAGGTTCAGTGGTAAGTGGCCAGTAGCGGACAGTGTCAGATAACGGCGCCATCTAACGGGCGCGGGCAGGCTTGCTTGTCGGGCTTTTCGGGCGGTGTTTCAGCGCAGGCAGACCCGGCACGCCACATTGTTGGCCTGGTTGAACAGTAGCTTGGCTGCCGTCTCGCCGACATGTCGCGCGGACGCACGCATGATGGAGAACGCCACGGCCGGGCGCGCATAAGCTCAACCCAGAACTTGGAATATGACGATCTTCTGCTGGCTATGCGGATTAGCATGCAGCTAGAACCGAATTGCTGGTGGGGATGCTCGTTAGTTCTTAGGTGTTCAGCCAGAATAGGCCGCAATCTGTAGATAGTTTAATTGTACGCCACTTCATTGGTCGCTCGTCGTTCTCCTCGTCCTCTTCGTCGTGATGTAAGGAAAGCCTGGGGCGGAGGTTGGGACCAAGCCAGCCACACCAACCATCCGGTTTCACATCCGCCATCTCGAACGCTGTGAGCTGCGGCAGTCGCTGAACTCCAATGCTTCCTCAATTGCTTCCTCCATCTTCATACTCCCACCCAACACTCTGCCTCGCCGTGAAAAAATATTTTGTTGTGATTATCTTGCTCTTCGCACCTGCCTTCAGCGCCTTTACCCGTTTGCGTATCGACCGCGGAGACGAGCAGGGGCCATCCATCTCAGGGGGATCGTGCCGAAATTGACTGCTAAACGGTCCTTGATCATGCCCAGTCTTTTCATACCGTACTCCCAACAGGCCATTCTCCATTATTCTAATAGTCCTTACGAGCTGTATTCTTTTCCAGAGCATGAATGCGTCCGCTCTCTAACCCGCAGTGCCCACGAGCCGGGCTGCGGTAAACACGCTCCCGCTCCCCTCACAGCCGTCGGGACTCCATTGCACCCTCTGAAGCTTCAAAGACCTGCTGCACGGCCTCTGATGGCTACAATGACTTTCTCCAGGGCATCCGCAATGGCCCTCGAGGCTGCCCCTGGCTCTCCGCCAGATCTGACAAACAGCAAATCCTCGAAGTCCTCGTCTTTTCACTCTTCGAGCTTATCTGACATCGCTGGCTCAAACGACATCTCTCATTTCGAGGACATAAACTTGGACGACTTGCACGCTACGCTCCCTTCCGACCTCTGCCACTCCTATGCCACTAGCCCCGAGCATGGCCGTCCTGTAGCGCGCACGTCCGTCTCTCCTGCAAGAAGTAATCGAAGTAGCATTCACACAGTACACTCTTTTCGAGATCTGACGAACGGCGCGAAGCCCCGATATCCAAGCTTGAAGGGGCAAGTGAGTAGCGTTACTCGAGGACAATCAAACCTGAACACACCCCGCACCATTCGCAGAGGCTTCTCTTCACCTTCCGCTCCTTCGCTCACCAACCAAAACCTCTACATCAACGGCCGACGTTCACGCTCACCATCCCCCACACACCCCCAGGTATTCTCTACATCCCCGAAATCACTCTCGCGGAGGAGCTCACGCACCAATCTTGAAGTGTCACCGATGGCATCCTCTACTTCGCGCCGCCAGTCCTGGCAACCTGGAACTAGAAAGACGGTCGAGGAACGCGAGGCCGAGTATGATGAGTTGGACGAAGAGCTTCCGGAAGACGCAATTGTCTGGAACATTCCCATATCGCCTCGTCCTACGCATGAGCGGTCCGCTCCTCAGAGCCCGCAGCACATATCTCCTTCACTGCCTCCGAGCGGCTTGGGAAGTGACACACCCGCAGCGAATAGCATGCCGTCTCCCGTATCCAACACCGACTGCGGATCCTCCGCTATTTCACTATCTTCTAGCATATCGAACACCGGATCAGAAAATGTCGCACCCTCCAGTCAAACGTTAGGGAAAACCAGGACCCAATCCTGGCACCAGACGTTCTCCAGCTTGGATCCCGATGCAAGAGATATTACAGAAGCTTTGGAAGCCCATCAAGAGGAATCTGTGAGAAAGCAGGAGAGTCAGGTCCAGAATGGCGAGACCCGTACCGGAGCTTCGGAAGAGGCGGCGAAAATTAAAAGTCCAATGATTGAACTGCCTCCTCTGAGGAAGGGAGACCCGTTGATTGACCCTTTGGCTATCTCCAAGGAAAAGGAGAAGGTTTTGTCTCGCACACGTCCATCATGGCTCCCACCAAAGGATCCCAAGGAAGAAAAAAAACATCTGAAGGAGTACCAAACGATGATGGCTTACGCTGAAGCTGCCGGTGAGCAACCTCCCACATTCTTCAATTCTCTCCCTATCTCTTCAAAGCGCGTATAGAGCTCATAGGCCAATTGCTGACTTGTTAGCAGAGAAGCGCAAATTGGCAAAGATTCGAGAAGAACAGCTTCGTCTGGAGAGAATTCAAAAAACTCTCTCCCAGATGTGGGAAAACCACATAATTCCGAACTGGGCAGGCGCTATCAACAGCGATGAGTATAATAAGAAAACCCGTCACTTCTTGTACCTCGGGATTCCTCCGAAATTTCGTGGACAGGTCTGGAAGAAAGCGGTAGGGAACGAGCTTCATTTGAAGGCTCAAAGTTACTATATGGCCCTAGAGAGAGTAAGAGTATGGGAAGTTCGAGGTCTTGGTCCTGAAGGGGATGAAAAACGAGACTTAATCGACGCAGCTGAAGCTGATATGGAATTTACATTCCCAGAATTGAATATGTTCCAAAGGGGCAAACCGCTTCATGAAGATCTCGTAGATGTTGTTAAGGCATATATCATGTACCGGTCCGATCTGAAGGTGATAGTCGGCATCCATGTGAGTATTCCTTCCATCTCCGCCAAGCTGGTCTTCGTACTCAGCATCTAATACTGATCCTTTATTAGGGCATTGCTGCCATACTGTTGCTCAACATGTCCGCTCCCGATGCATTTATTTGCTTGGCAAATATACTCAACCGACCTCTTCCCATGGCTTATCTTGTGAAAGATTCATACGGCCAGATGCAAGCTCATAAGACGACGCTTGGGAACTTTGAGAGGAAGTTACCAAATCTACACAAGCACTTCGACTCTCTGCAGTATGACCCGAACAATTATCTCGTATGTTGGTTCGAATCCTTGTTTACCCGCCGTCTGAGCTTGGATCACGTCTGCCGTGTATTCGATGCATATGTCTTCGAAGGAGACGCTTTCCTTGTCAGAACTGCCATTGCGATTCTAAGCAAACTGGAAATCCAATTGTATGGCTGCGAAGGCGACATCCGCAACCTAATCTCTTGGGACAACCGAAAGCCGCGCAAGGCTAAAGTTCCTTGCTGGGATCTAGGTTCCCCAGATTCTTTCATGGATTGTGTGAGGGAGGCTGGCAAAACGGGGGTGATGGGACAATCTACCTAACAACGATTAGCTATGAATGGCCTCGACCGCGCATCTTTGAGTGTAGTTGCTACGACTCACCTGATGTTGATACTTTAACGTCTGATGGTCCGAAGAGGTTTGATGAATCATGATGGATGGTTGTTTTCCCTTTGCAAAGGTACCTTGCAATTGTGCATGGCCAACGGCGTTTCACTTCCCCTCAGCGGATCTTTTGCATTCGATACATGTTGCGGCTTCTGCCTCATGACTTCCGACTTCTGCTTCTTGTTTCTAGCATTTCTGGATCGGAGCTGCAGGTGTTCTTGATGAGCTTGGTCTTGTCTGGATATTGCTCCGTTCTGGCTACTCTTCTTCCAGTTCCAACTTTTGGTACCAACTTCTACTTCTTACTTCTCTGGCTGTGCGTATCCAGCTTTTTCTTTCTCTCCTCTGGCCGATACGCTGGCATGTTGAACGGAGGACTCTTCTGCGAACTTGCTTAATTGTAGACTTATTATGGTGAGCGCTAGGTGGAAAAGCGCGCGAGCTTGGTGATACTAGCAATGCGGAGGTACATTTGCACGTACGATGCACACTCAGTCACCACGTGTTGGGACTTGTGCATATGAATCGGAGGCGGGAATAGATAGGGAAATGCACAATCATAGTGTCTATTCACCTTGTCTGTGTGGATTTGTGAGGTAGTTGTGAGGTGTTTTCATGGTACCAGTCTGGGTTGCTCTTTTCTAGGACTTCGAATCGGCGCTGCAATCTACTCGAGTATCACGACAAATCACATCCTCTCGAATCCAATTCGACGTTAGAGTTTCATTATTACCTCCTCCCTTCGACTAAATCCTTCCTCTTTCCTCTCATCCAAAAACCCTTGTACATTCACCCCGGCCTTAGTACCATTACTCGGTTCATCCCCATGCTCTCTAGATATACCATCCTCCGGGAACTAGCGTCGTTCATATATTTAGCTCAAGCAGAATATTGTGCTATTGAATTCGGTATAATTCCTCGGAGCTTTGGAGTAACGACAAGGACAGGGAAGCAATCCTTTGCTTGATTTGCTAGCCTGATCCCACTAGCTCCCTCTTGCAGCTGCACTGTTGCATCTCAGTCATTTGACATGCATACTTCGTCAAAGTTTAGTGTAAGTGGGAAAGGGCTGGTATGCCATGGCTATTGGCTATGGGTAAGGAGCACAAGCAACGAGGAATTCAATTGCATTGAGCCGAGGGGGAAACGGCGCAGTTAGGTACGCTGAACATGTTAATTAGGCAGAGCTGCGTTGGCTTCGGGTTTTGCAGGATAGTGATAGGAGAAGGAGTGACTAAAATAAGGGGAGAGGAAGGGCACCAGGTCTCTTGTGATAACCATGAGTATCATCGGGTATCATAAGAGAAGAGAAGAAGCATAACGGAGGAGATTCATAAAGTAGGACAAGCAAAGCTCTAGGAAGGCCACTTGTATCTCAGCCATACTTCCGGATAGCGAAGCTTTACATCTAGATATATCGATAGCCGTAGACCAGCTGACGCGTTTCTAAACAACAACATCACTCTTCGCCCTCTTCATCCTCCTCGCTACCTTCCTCATCTTCACCATCCCTTTCGCCCTCTTCGTCCTCTTCATCTTCGTCATCGACATCTTCCTCACCATCCTCAGGCCTCAAGCCATAATCGTCCTGGAAGAAAGAGAGCGGCTCAACCTTAGGCTTAAATCCGGCCTCCTCGAAATTCTTCTTGAGCTCCTGAATGAAAAGGTATCAGAAACCCTTCATCTCGCCATTAAGAGCAAGATAGGTAGACGGAAGCTAGCGTAACAGCAAAAACAACTCACCTCCTCCATGATACTCGCACACGTAACCACCAAATCCGCCTTCCCAGGCAAAAAGACCGGCAGCACAATCTCCTTCAGCACCTTCTTGATCTCTTCGACCCCCACCTCCCTTACTTTCTTCAGCATCCCATCGCTCCACGTCTTCTCGATACCCCTCACTACCAAGTTGACAAATCCCAGGTTCGCCGCCGTCGACATAGTCGCCTGCTCGTCCGCGAACTCAACTACGATAGACGAAATGGCGCCTTCAAGCGCGTGCTTCTCGAACACTCGCGTGCCGGAGATGAACTCCTCGACTACCGTCCGCGCCGTGTTGTACGCTTTGAAGGCGTCCGGCGAGCGATAGATCCGGAAGCCCAGCAGGCCGGTGTCGTTGCCGCGCGCAAACGACGTTCCGTATGCGAGACCCGTGCCGCGGACAGCCGTCCAGAGCGGGCCTTCGACAGCATCGAGATAGGCGAGCGCCACCATGAGGGCTGGTAGGGATGGATGGTGGTACGAGTCCAGGCCGCGGGCGGTAAGGAGTAGGAAGGACGAGTCAATTGTCGACATCGGAACGATATAGGCGAGGGAGCCGGGGTTGCGGGCGGCGTCGCTGAGGTTGGCAGCGCGTGAGTCGAGGGGGTTGAGAGGCTCTTTGGTATCTAGGGCATCGGTAAAGCGTTTGAATGTAGAAACGGGGTGGGAAAGGCTCTCAAGATTAGAAATCACAAGGAAACGCATGTTAGAGAAACGGGCGAGACTCTGGCGGATCGTCTCCATTTGGCTAATTACGGTTTCGGGGGAGGTTTTCAGGAGACGAAGGATACGCTTGAGATAAAGGGCTTTGACAAGAGTATTCTGGGCCCGGCTTGAGGATGTTGGAGCGTAGTGAATCATAGAATCAACCGCATATGCCATCTAAAAGAGATTAGTACTAGCCATTTTACATCGCCTTTCGATAAACTTACGCCGTTGCCGCTCCGTTTCTCATCTGGGATGTCGGCTAGCATTTTGATAATGGTAGTGCTCAGTCTCTGATACACGTTAATAAAAAATTACATAAGGACTGCTGAACAAATTTGAACTCGCCTCTTGGTCGAATATACTATCGAGTAACAATTCTCGTAACCACTTCACAGCTGTCACGAATTTTTCGGGCTCTATAACAAACTTAATGCGGATAAGCTCCGAATTGCCGACAGCGCTGCCGGTGTCAATATTGTAGGTAATAGTATCTTGCTCGAGCTCAGCGACTACTTGCTCAAACTCAACTCGTTTACCGTCCCGATTTATTGGCGTATTGAAAAAGTTCATTAGGTAGACTGCCAGCAATGGCTTAAGCTGTAGAGGAACTGAGCCAGTGCAGATGACTAAACTAAAATGGACGAAGTTAGTTGGGATATGCTCGAAATGGATGAATAGAGGAAGTCCTCCTTCGTCTTTATCAACGATCTTCTGTATTTCGTTATCAATAGAGCCCATCTTCTTTGCTAGACCAGAGCGTGCAGTGGTCGTCTGGAAGAAGTGGATTGAATCCGTTCCGGGTATCTCGAATTTTTCGAGTATCTCGTCGGGGATATTCTTGTCATTCTCCGCTTTGGCCTCTTCGAGCTTTTTGGCAAGCTTCTTAAGACCCTCCTCTCCTAGGCGCTCCTGTTGCGCCTTGACTCTTGCCTTTTCGTCTCTTTTCAATTTTTTTGACAGCTTAGCTGATGGAACGCCCAATATAGAAATGTGATGGGCATCTGAAATCCATTTCTTTAGGAAATCCCGCCACTCAGTATCGGTCCATTTATCAACCTCATCAAATACTTTCAATGTAGCCAAGGAGTCAATGAGATCAGATCCATCACGGTTTCCGAACAAATGGTCTTCAATAATAGGATCCGCAAAGATACCATTCGATGACTCAGTAGCAAACTTGACCTGCCTCTTGAAGCGATGAAGACACTCTTTAAGGTATTTCATATCAAGAGGCTTTGAAGCTGCATCACGTAAGATTTCAAAAAACCTTTTCTCCACATCTGCGAGTTTCTCGGTTGCTACACTGCTCAAGGTGAACCAGATGACCGTATCTGGACGCATATCAATCTGGTGATAAACGCCGCTGGCAAGTTGTTCTTTCTCTACCAGGGCATTGACTAATAGCGACACCGAAGACTCGGCTAAGTAGGTAAGAAGTACGTTCATAGCAGTTTCTAGATGCCTTAGCGATATGTCATTGTAGTCGAATACGTTTTACTCACCAAGCAATGAATTATTACAGTCAGGGCCAAAGAATCCAATTAGTATTTCGCCGGTGGACTCATCATCTTCTGGAAATTCGACGGTATCAATGATCGTCTTACTGAGGGGAGGGGTTTTCTTCGACTCGACCCACGGCCGCTTGAATGGAGCGTCTATGGGCGGAACGCGATCCAAAATACCCTCCTCGAACTCGTCAAGAATCTCGAGGAGATCGTCATGGTCTACCTCGCCAATCAATACGAGCCGAAGGTTTTTCGGTTGGTACATCTCGCGATGGAATTCGCGAATGCGCTCGGCGGTGAGCACACGAAGCTGTTCCATCATTCCTCCAGTTTCGTAACGAAAGCCATCACCTTCAGGGTAGATAAGACGTCGTGCTTGCAGTTCCATCAGTTCACTTTGAGTGTTCTGAACTCCCTGCATTTCCGAATAGACAACGCTAGTCCATTATTAGGACTACCGTTATCACCTATATGGGGCTATTGACCTACCCTGCATCATTACCTGTCCCATCTATGTGATGAACCTCGGTGTAGCAACCAGCATCCGTAAGGGTGGGCAGAATAACGTGATCAAGGTATATAGGGACTTCGGAATTAATCAGTAAGTACTCAGCAAGTGAGATTAAGCAGAATATCTCACGAATCTGCGCGAACCCTTCCCATCCTGCAGTATCCAAGGTATATGCTGTATGATCCGTTGCCGTCCAAGCATTCGTATTTGAGTATGAACGGGTTGCGATTTTATCTAGCACGCCTTTGTATGGGTAACTCCTGGAACCCTTCTGGTGGTTAGAGGCGTAGGTTTAGATGCAAAATTTATAAGCTCACCATGAAGCATAAGTGCTCTAGTGTATGAGCTATAGAAATGTTAATGTCATCCATAATAATCAAGCGTAATCACTAACGTGCTCCCGAATCATCATGAATTTCCGTTGCTAAAGCGAAATATCCGTACACCTAGGTAGTGTGCTATTAGCTCCTATTCTTCAAACCTAGTCTGACATAACTGATAGAAAGAGGGCGAATTTTAAATCGTAGTATTGGAGGAATTAATGAACTCCCGGGTCAACTTCGATTACGCAGACTTCGCTCTTAGACAATGACACAAAGGATATCCAGTTAATTACTACTGTGTATCACTGAGGCTTTAAATGCCTGGTGCGGATATAAATCAGACTAACCTTAGGTCCCTTCCGATCTACTACGGCAACTCTCATTCCAGTCCTCTCAGATTCATACTGTGTAAATTCGGCAAGAGTATAATCGGCTTTAAAATTCTGAATCTTTTTGAAGTGTGACGACTTAGACTTTAGGGCAGGCATGGCTAGCGGCGAACGCGGAGTCAAAGGTAGGATGAAATTTTCTGAACTCCAACTACAAATGCGAAATAGATACTGTGCGTGGCTGCTGTTAGTAGCAATACTCTCGAAACTTTAGCAAAAACTAAGAGTTTTAGTAGAACTTAGTTGCTGTCTATACCGTAGCCTGACCACTTCGCCTCGGCACAGTTAACGCTTCTGTGGATGCTTGGTTATGAGAGCAGGAATTGTCTGATAAAATGCAGGAACCCCCAAACAAGTGAACTGTAAATAGAGAACTAGAAATTCAGAATGTGACGTAGTGCTTATGCTCTAGGTAGGACCATTTGTATGCAAAAAGGCGCAGCAAACGTGGAGGTATTGCATGGCATGAAAATGAAGCAAATCAGTCCTACCTCTAAAACAATAAAGCCGCCCAAAGAAGATTCTAACTGTAAAGCAAACAAGCTAACGGAAGCAAGAAAAATGTGCACTGCTGATATGTATCAGTCAGCGGTCGATGGCTCCCGGCCAAAGATTTTTGACTATCTGCCGCCCAAACGCAAGTAGAGATTTTGAAAATATGCGCAAGGACATACGGTAATTCTTTGATCGTGTATCTGTCCACCAGAATATTATCTTAGCTCGTGGTGTTGTTGGATTAAAGGACAGACGCTCTCTGCTGCGTCGTCCGAAAGGCTTTTGGTGAGAAAATGACAAGTCACATGGAAGTGTCACGACCAGCCTCAATGCAACGCGCCAAAACCAGCTCCACAATCACCGGGCCGTGCCTATGCCCTTTGAAACTCCATGCCTTCGAAAATCTCCGAGAAAGAGCTCGGAGATGCCATTCTCCAATCTGTCAAGCACGGGACCTACCCCGAATCTGAAGACGTTGCATCCGCAGAGCTCCCACCAATAGCTTTGCCAAATTTGTTGGAAGTGATTGGGAAAGCGCGTGAAGATGTAAAGGTACGAGAATTCAAGGATTTTAGACTTGGCCACTGCTCATTACATTGAGCTAGAGCGAGATCCGAGCCTTGAGCCGCGAAGTAGCTCCAGATGTCGATGGCTGGATCGCCCAGGCCAAACAACTCCAAGCTGACATCGAACACTCAAGGGCCACCGCCCACAACATAGTCCAACAAGCAGAGTCAGGCAAGGCACACCAAGCGCGGGTACAAGATGCCGCAAGCAAAGTTGCTTTGCTTGAAAACGAACTCATGTTCAACGAGACACTTGCTCAAACAGTCGAGCAGATCCAGAGTATCTCCGAGCTCCTTGAGAACGCACAAGATGCCGCGGTGCAAGATCAAGTTACGCAAGCTCTAGACAAATTGGAGGAAGCAGACGAGGCCATGGCACACTTGGGAACTTTTGAAAATACAAGAGTTGTTACCATTCTGCGGACCCGTGCAAACCAATTGAGGGCTGCAATAGTGGAAAATACTACGGAATGCTGGAACGCGCTTCTAGTCACCGAACCTTCCGAGCAGCGGGTCACAATAAAAGACGAAATACAGAGTGAGTGTGTCCACACATAATCTCGACTTTACTGACTCCAGTGTGGTAGGGGAATCTCCCATCACGATCGATACCGTGGTAGAGGCTCTCTCGAAATTACGACTGCTTGACACCGCCATCGCACGTCTCTGCCGGGACTTCGATATGATTATCCTATCTCCACGTTTGTCAATCGGCTCTGATCGGATTGTGGAGGAAATTGAGATAAATGGGGATGATATACGAGCTTCAGGTCGTGTTCTCGATATGAGTGTAACATCTATTCTGGAGGATTTACACAGTATTGCGGAGTACCTCAGCACGCGCCTACCACCCTCCATTGCCATCCCCTTATCAGAGAAACTCATGCCAATAATTTCATCGCGCTTAATATCTGGCTGGCTACTACCCTCTGTTCCACTATCTCTAGATGGGGTGCAGGAGTTTCAGGAAACGCTTTCTCTTGTGCTTGGATTTGCGGAATACCTCGATGAGCTAGGTTGGATCGGGCAATCACGGTTGGTGGACTGGGTTGACAAATCCCCGGAAATATGGCTTGCAAAACGAAAAGAGGCCGCTATCGCTGATGTTCGAATCCTTTGCGTCAGGGGCATACAGGAGAAAAAGGTAGTCGAAAGAGTTGAAACCCAAATGGTCTCAAAGAGTGATGCGATAATAGCGGGAAATGAGCAGCAGGACGATGACTGGGGTGCGGAATGGGGGGAGGAAGAAGAGGAGCACCCTACAGAATCACAGCATCCTGCCGTTCACGAGGATGAAGAGGATATCAGTGCATGGGGGCTAGAAGATGATGAGCCTCAAGAAGAGACCGCAAACCGGGGTGAAAAGGCCCAAGAGGAAGCTGGTGAAGATGAGGCAGAGGCATGGGGTTGGGGCGACGAAGATGACAATGAGGCTGCTCCGACTGGGCCGGCCTCAAAGTCAGTGGAGCCCTCGAATGTCAACGGCGCAGGTGGAGGTACTCAAAGCCGAGGCACTGAAAGAGAACTTACGCTCAAAGAGACATATACTGCCACCGCGGTCCCAGATTCAATTATGGAAATTATTATGCAGGTTGTCTCCGATGTGGATACTCTCAATCAGTCAATGTATGTCCTCTTTTCAAGGACTTGCGATTCGTCCACGAGCTGATGCATTCATCTAGGTTATCAAAATCTGTCATCGCACCTGCTAGTGTTGGGCTCTATTCGATTCCCTCGCTTGTCTTAGCTATGTATCGAGCTACGGCAGCTACCCATTACTCAAAGGATATTGCGGGAAATATGCTAATCTACAATGATTGTACGAGGCTGTCTGACCGAATCCGATCGTTTATGATTGATCAGGTTCAGAAAGACCAGACATCAAACATTCCGTCGCCTTTAAGGGCGTCTATTAGGCTTAAGCTTGATGGAGACATCAAGGCTATCGAAGGGTTTGGCAAACGGGCATACGGGAAGGAGATGGAATCCCAGAGAACCATTGTACGAGATTTACTTGACGGCGCTCAAGGCTTCGCAAACTGCACGGTACCACCCTTCGCAGCGGAATGTGATAATGCAGTTTCTATGACAGTAGATCGAATCAGAGAAGTCCAACGTCAGTGGAAAGGGATACTCTCACACTCAGCATTGCTACAGTCACTCGGGTCGCTTGTTTCAACGGCCCTGAACAAGGTGATCGTGGATATTGAGGATATGAGCGATATTGCGGAGGAAGACTCTAAACGACTTCGTCATTTCTGCGATGAGCTCGCGAAGCTCAGCGACCTTTTCGTAGCCAATGAGCGAATTGAAGAAGCAAAGGATATGACAGGCATATACACGCCTAATTGGTTTAAGTTTCAATACCTCTCTGAGATTCTAGAGAGTACTTTGGCAGACATTAAGTATATGTGGACGGAAGGTGAACTGAAACTGGAAATGGAAACTGAAGAGGTGGTGGATTTGATCAAGGCTCTATTCGCTGAGTCGGAGCATAGGCGGAGAGCTATTAGTGAGATCAGAAAGACATCCGCTGGCCGATAAATATTCTAGATTTGTAATAGTACTTAATGTCAATGTATGCTCAAGTACGCTGGCTGTAAGGGACAAATGCGCCGCTTTTCCCCAGCCTCACCTAAATAGTTGCGAGCTACTGGAGATGTGGCCCTATGGTTGCCTCTGCGCACGCGAAACTTATTTATAAATATAACTTTAAGTGTTTAGTTAGTACAGTGCCAGTTTTGAACTATGTAGACCTGCATTGCTGTCCCAGCATGTGTTTATAAAAAGTCTAAGCAAGAACCTAGGAAAGGTCGCGGAAGGATATTTAAAAATCATCATCCCCATATCTTAAAGATAGAAAAAATCAAAAGAAGACTAGTAGAAGCAAAATTTTACCGTCTAGTAGAAGTCGGAAGGTTCTCGTGGGTAATTTATGTTGGTGCTGGTCCGAAAATATTCCTCTAAAACCCCAATATCGCGCTAAACCGCGATAGGCACTTTGCGATTCGAGCTTCAAGAAATTTTGGGAACCTTCAAGCATAGAAAGCAATTCTCATATATTTCAACAACAACCATGTCTGAGGCTATAGGTCCCACACATGATACCGCAGAGGCCTCTCAATCCAAGGTTCAGATCAGATTAACAACTCGACATTCCGATATCGAATTACCCGAAGATCCTGGTGTACTTCTTGTCTCTACTGGTAAGGCGTCAATGCAGCTTTTCACTCTCGAAGTCCTCTTTTACCTAAATTGAGAATATCTGTTTACGAGTGAAAAAATAGGCCTTCGTCGTTATGCTCTTTCCTCCCTCGTCAATAACCTCCTCCATACCGAAAAGCCGATTCCATTCGAATTCCTCATTAATGGCCAATTTCTCAAAACTACAATTGATGAGTTCCTGACTGCAAATGGGATATCCGCCGAATCTACACTTACGGTCGAGTACACGAGAGCACTCATACCTCCATTGCATGTGGCCTCTTTCGAACACGACGATTGGGTAAGCTCGGTGGACGTTCTCTCGAATACATCATCGGCAGGGAAGTGGGCTGCCAGTGATTCTGTACGGGCAGGGCAAGAGAGGATACTATCAGCTAGTTACGATGGATTGCTGCGGGTATGGAATATGTCTGCAGAACTCCTTGCCATCTCACCCCCACCAAATAACAGTGGGCGAATAACGTCTGTAAAGACAGCCAAATTTCTCTCTCCAACGAAGATTGTTTCAGGTGGAATGGATATGACTCTACGGATATGGAATTACAGCGATTCATCCGACCCCACCGAGTCAGCTTCAATCACACCTGCCCTCGAACTCTATGGCCACAATTGGGGTATTGAGTCCATAGCAGTTCATACTCCTTCCTCTCGAATTCTTTCCGCCTCTTCCGATACTACCGTGGGTGTCTGGTCGGCAAAGTCCTCTGAAGGGACTCCTGCACCTATGAATCTCCTGCCAAATTCTACAGTAGCCTCTAACAAGCGTCTGAAACTCTCGAAAAACTCGGCAAAACCGGTACCGCAACGAGGTCCCCTCAGCATCCTAACCGGACATACTTCTCCTGTCTCCTCCGTAATATTCGCTCCTAACGACTCTACGGTAGCCTACTCTGCTTCACAAGACCATACACTACGTACGTGGGATTTACCGACCAGCGCACTTGTCGATACCCGAACCACCGGACATTCTTTGCTATCACTAGTAGCTATGCCGAAGATCAACCTCCTAGCTACTGGAACTAGCGCTAGGCACATTACATTGATTGACCCCAGGACATCTGCAACTACTATTGCGGCACTAACGCTCCGAGGCCACACAAACGCAGTTGTGAGTTTAGCCACCGATCCAGAGAGCATATATGGCCTTGTTAGCGGCAGTCATGATGGCACATGCCGTATCTGGGACATTCGAAGCGTGAGGCCAGGGACGACAGAGCTCGGGGGTGGGCAGGTTGGCGAAAGTGTCTATAGCATTGAGAGGGAATCTGCGAAGGCTGCGAAGAAAGTTGCGGGCGATGGCGTGAAGGTCTTCGGAGTTAGTTGGGAGAAGGAGGTTGGAATCGTAAGCGTAGGTGAAGACAAGCGCGTACAAGTGAATCGTGGGACGGTTGGTAATGGTGGTTAAGTTTGGTAGTGCTGGTCGCTTCATACGCTGCTTAATGCTATATTGATATCATGATACCAATGCCTAACAGAGGTCGACACCACTTGGCTACGCGCTTGTTCCTTCTTCCGGTGCATAGACGTAGCGTAGACTCCGCTTACATGGAGTACCCTATTGTCGCCCTTATTGTGCATCGGATGTACCGCTTCTCTCCAAACTTTGTACAGCCCGCGTGTAAGCGGCAACCTTCTAAATGTTAGAGGCCCTCGGTTTACAATAAACTCCCTCCCCAGTCATCCCCAACCCTCTCCAATCCTCCAAGCTCATGCTCACTCAATCAATCCTAGTCCCTCCTCCGCACTCCTCAAACCAAATGACTTGGCAGCAAAAAATTCGCAATCCCTTCTTTAACCGCATATTCATGCCCACAGTTTCCACAAACTAGCTTTCCCGTCGCAATCGTCGTCTCAAGTAGCAGTCGATGCAGATCCTGCAGCAGCTGTGTTGGCTGCTTCTCCGCTCCCTCGTCCGCATCCTGCATTGTATCTGCGGGGACAATTGGTTCGGCGAAGAGCGCTGCGGGCTCCGGCGCCGCATCTGGAAGAGTTGGGAGGCCGAGCTGTGAGGTGGACAGAGTGTCAGCGCAGTTCTACGTATGTTTCTTAGTTAGAGAAAGCTGTACTTCAACGCATATTTCTCGAAGGGCATCCCATTCTATGCGTGGCAGTATATTTCGGATAAAAAGTGGGTTAAGATCTGTCTCTACAATCTCAAGCTCGGCATCGCGTGGGTGAAGCGGGAAAGCAGCATTGGTAGCTTTGCATGCCTTACGGGCGCAAGTGAGGAAATTAAGGGTGAGTATTTTCATAATTTGTTATTTAAGCTAGATGGGACTGTGATACTAGCTGGGGGGGCTTTTGGGTGGAGTGAGGTTGATCGACTGGATTTTCATTTGCGGTTGATGGTGGGGATGTGTTAGATATTTTTTTCGAGAGTGGCGGGGCATGGCGGGTGTGTGGCGGGTCATGAGGCTAAAATTTAAGCTTGTTTCCCCACATTTTAACTAGGCTGCATTAGGGCATCACAGATTAATTTAATTTGAGGATAACGTAAGAGAGGCAGAGCTATTGATGTTTTTAACACGACACTTCATATTCTACCTACTAATTATGACTTGAAGTTTGCCAACCGAGCCAGCCATTTACTAAAGCCCCACTTCCTAGAGACGCTTTTCTCTTGCAAGCTAAAGAAACAATGTAATTGACGTACCCTTATCCAATCTCCAACTCCGCGCTTTCGAATACCCAGCCTACTTAATAATGAACGCTTAAAGCCTACACAGAGCCTCCATGTAAGTGGCATGTATGAATACTTAAACACAGTTTGAAAGCTCATAAATACGTTCGACGTAGACTTAGCAGAGGACGCCACTCATTTTATATGTACTTCAATAGAGTCCATATCTTCAATTTCTGAATTCTCCATAGTATCTTCCGGATCAAGGCGGTCGCCGTCAAACATGAGGAAAATACTTTTATCAGAGGGAATCTTCAGGCTAACGCGGTAGGCGTGGGCGATGGATTCAAAGGTCGACGTCTAGATAATAAATAATTAATGTAAACTGTAACGCAAGGTGACTGAACATATGAACTTACTGGATTGACTTGCAGCCTAAAGTCCTCGTAGCCTCTAGCCTTCAAGAAGAGGCGGAATTTCGGTTCTTCAATTGCCGGCTCATACTCAAAAATATCTTGTTCCTCTTCCTCTGGTTCCTCCGTGTGTGCTTTGCCAGCTCGCCTCTTATTGTCTTCCCAGGTCTCCATTGTCACAGCTTCCAAATGTATCCTCCCATCATTTTCGGAGTAAAGGTCGAGATCATCTTTCTGCCTAATATTACCACTGCTATCAACCTCGATACCCAAACTCTTACACGTTGTAACGTCCCAAAGGCGACGGTTACGATATGTAAAAAACACACTATCGGCCATGTCCTCTGAGAAATTCTGCCGACTACACCAAGCTTTCCGAACCTCCTGTAGCCTTTGCGACAACTTACGGGAGACAAGGAGCGGCACTGTGTCTGGTATAGCCGAGCTAATGAATATCTTTACTATAGGGTCAGGTGCAGGAGGCGATGCGGCTAAGGCTGGTCTCGAAAAACTGGAGGAGGTTCGACTAGGACCGCCTGAGCCTGTAGGCTCTGTGGCTCCCAGTTCTTGCAGTCTCCGCTTCTCACGAGCCTTAGCAGCCAGAGCGCGAAATTCTGGGTCTACTTCTTGATCGTCTTCGTCTTGCGGTTCTTTTGCTCTCTGAATCTTAGGGACAATCACACCAATTGGTGTAGGAGGCTTGTAAAGGTCATCGTCGCTAGAGTTGCAGCTGTCACTCAATTCGATGACCACAGATTGTTTCTTCGGCGAATTTGATGTTTTAGCTACTTCATCGTGTCGTGCTGCGAGCGACTGAGAGTTGATATGTTGCTTCGCTGATTTGGGCGAGGAATTTATGACAGCTGTTAAATCATGGGGGGTCCTGCTGCGACTAGAAAATTTAAATGTTAGTATATGCCAGCTAGTCAAAGGACACCCGCGCTACTTTAGATCGGCCTACTCTTTGCTAGACCTGCGCCTAGAGGATGTCGGGCTAAGGCTGTGACGGTCTTCTTCTGCTTCCGTACTTATACGACGTCTTTTATTCTCCCTGCCTTCATTTTCTTTCCGCTTTTGAGCTTCCTGCTTCTTACGAAGCTTGGCCTTTTTCCTCCTCTCCTGCTCTGCAATTATCTCAGCGAACGACTCACTCGAGTGGCTAAAAACATCAATCGGAGTTTGTGGAGATTCGCTTTTCGATTCGGCGGTCGCCCAGCTTGGTTTCTTGAAGAAAGATCGCTTGGCGGGTTTCGACGGAGCTTCCTCAGCAGTCGCGCTGTCTGCCATGGCCCTCGCACGGGTCACAATTCGGAGAATGGTGGAGGTGATACGCGGGCAGGGTTGCCTGGGACTTGGGGGTCAAGGCGCGCCGACGCGAAGTGAATTAGAGCGGGAACATCTGATATCGGGCTTGGCAAAAATCCTCCGAGCCCTGTAACAATCTACCCAGTCCACCACTTCACCTTCCCTCAGGGCGCAGTAAAACTTCTTGTCACGGAAGACATCCTCAACCACGGAATAGAGTCACCGCAACTTCAAATAACTATGGAGAACGGTGCAGGAGATGCAAAGGATCCGTCTGGTTTCCTCAGCGAAATTCTCGGTGCATCTGTGACGGTAAAGCTGAATTCTGGCGTCATTTACAAAGGTATGCTTTCTTGTGCCCTTAGGGTCAAACAGCCTTTCGTTGCTATGCTTGGCGAGAAACATAGCAAAATAGCTAACAATCCACAGGTGAACTCCAATCAGTCGATGGTTACATGAATATTGCTCTAGAAAGATGCAAGGAATTTGTCAACGGCAAACTGCACAGAAATTACGGTGATGCTTTCGTACGAGGAAATAACGGTAAGGACGAGCCTTTGCGGCAGAACCTCACCCCAGTTATCCAGGTTTCTTGTAAGCTGATATAGTTAGTGATGTATATCTCTGCTGATTCATAATACGACACCGATGGATCTGTCTCCGGAGAGTATTGGGGCGTCTCGGTAGCGGCTGGGGTCATCGTAGTTCATTGGGTTTTCATCATGCATGGCTCGAAGATAGCTAAACAATGGAACGCTATCTAGGAATATACGTAAGGTTGCTCTTCATCTACAATTCTCTAGATTTTACCAAAAATAGTCATCTCTGAACTGAGTCTCTGATTCGTTGTGAAAAAATCGGCACGTAAATTCCAGCAGCACTAGCAGTAGCAACGTAAAAGCACGCATCAATTGTCCCCATTAATATTGCTCTAAGGATGTACGATAAGAATACGCACACTGCGAAAAAGCTTGTGTAGATACCCTCAGCGTAGGTTCAATTTCAACGAAGCTAGGCCCAGGCTAGCCGTATCATCCGTGGATTTCGTATAAACAACGGCATCATAATCACTTCAAAATGAGTCCACGAGTGTACTTACCAATTGCAAAGGCCTTCCTCGGCTGCTTTAGTTCAATCTCACTATTGTGGAAATCCTGTTTACCCATACCATGCAGTAGCCTGTAAAATTAATTCTCCACAGCTAAATAGGACTCAAATTGTACTGCAACATGTGACCTTGAAAATATGTTAGATTCATCGTGTATCAGATGTCTTGCACCCAAAGCAAAAATCGCAGTTGATAAATCTCTTGACTTGCCAATCACCTCTATCATCTAGGAAGTAACGTGTGATACGGTGAAGGGAGGCGTGGAAGCACCAACCCAGCTCATTATCGAATGATTCAGCATGCTGTTATATACTTAGGCTTATTCTCAACGATGCTAGAGCTCGGAGGCGGCGCTGACTGTTCGTTTTAAACGTTGCTTAAGGAGCTAGTCAAAATGAAGGTGCGGTTTTATTTTAGATAAAGGGGGCTACATTCATGTACTATGGTGCTTCTTTATGTGGCGGCTTTGCTTTGTTTTAAGAGGGAGGGTTAGAGGAAGTGCTACAGTAGATGCATCATTTAAGAGGTTAGGTAAAACCGCTGGAGTGAACTTAGCCATTCAACGTCGGAACGCTGCGCCTCCGCCATAAGCCTTATTGAAAGTACAACCATAAGCGGGCCATTAGATACCTCTAAGTGCCCTCTTATTAGCACTAGCAAGCTTTCCCCCCTTTGTATAGTAATTAGTGGGTGCGGAGTGAATGGTGTGTGTTCCATGTCCTTACCCGTCACCACCCCTTTATCAGTCCGCTTGGAGCAAGCGAAGCCACATGTATGTGCAAAATTGCAGTGAATTTGTCCGTCATCTACTTGACCTCGGTCACACAGACATGTATCATGGATAGATTGTCACTAATTTCTGCCAAGGCTGGTCTGCTATTCACTTCATACCTACCTACTCAGTTTCTTCTACTTGGCTTTGCGCCACCGTTGATCCCAGTCCCACAATAAAAACAATCACTAAGAATAAGAAAGCTCATCTATAACCATAAGACATGGATCCAACAATCAATTCAATAGAAAAGTTGGAGAAAATATTCACCTTCTGTGACAACGGCGATGTGATGAACAATGAGGTTGTTCAGCGAGTAGTTGAGAGGTACTGTCACCAACAACTCGATTGGGGTATCAAGAACGACGGCCCACCCCTGACGATCCTGGACCACATCACAAAGCTGTTCGTCCCTAGTGGTAAGTTGTCCATATTTGAATTGATGTTGCATTTAGTCATGCCTCGCTCACACTCGGCGCAGCGCAGTGGGAGGCGGAGATGGCAGAGCGTTTGGCTGTCTGGAAGGCATCTTGGAATACACAAATCATTCTTGAGGATCGCCAAAGAGGCTCCAAGCTGGCGCTGGAGGTGATTTTGGAGCTGGAAGCGGAAGCGTTGAAGGCAGAGGAGGAGCGTATGGAGAGGTGGGCAAGAGAAGATAGGAGGCTGCAGGCGATAATCAACTTTGGGCCTGTATTCTGGGCGCAGGTAGGCCTCGAGCTCCATTGAGTAGGTGATACCAGATACGACTATGGAAGGAGTTTGGAGTTCGGAGTTTCGGGGAGGTCGAACGAAGATAACGCTGTTTTTAATTTTGATTTATCCCTTTTCGAGACAAATTTGCTAGGCATCATTCGTGAAGGCGGCTGGGAGTTCGGTGATTGTGGTTCAGGGCCAAATATTTCTTAGGCTTCACCCAAATACCGTTCGAATAGGGACGTCATTCCCGTTACCGTGTCTCTTGAAAAATTATCTTGGCCGTGTGCCGAAATGTGCTCCTAGGAGTGTTCTGGATATATTGTTTTATTGAAGCAAAGATTCTTGTGCATTAAGCACGACCGGGCCCTTTCAATTTGTTTCTGTATCGTCACCGTTTATCGCTTCGCAGGAGGCTTTCTTCGTTCTCTATGAAATGCCTGTTAGCACAACACTAATCTCGACCTAAAACAATGCTTCAACCGTAAACCAACACATCGCACGAGCCATAGGCGTCAATCTTGCGGCACAGTTCAATCGAGAATCTAGTCTTCCCCTGAAGCCTAGCAACGTCTTCTATCCAGGGGCTCTGCTCATTTCACTCCTTACTAAGTACGAAACTCAACCTCATGGCTTAGTCCAGGAACATATTTTTACCCTTTTCCCAGAACATTATGCTATCAATCACACTGAAAGACTGCAATTCTCTTGGTAACAAAGTAACTTATCGTCTTTGAGATGGCACGCATCTTCGTCACCAAGCCGACTCATCCACCTCTTACGTCCCCGCCTCCGAAGCCACCACAACGCCTTCTGTTGACTAGAAGCTACATCTCTTATGTATCTGAGAGGACTCTTACATGCTGGCATAAGAGCAGAGCTCGCATCCTCGATTGAGTAGCCGCGGCGCGGTCCGAAAGTGTACTTGTACGTCGTCTGAGAACTCTTCTATAACTTCCACAACAACGCTTTTTTGCTGGTTAACGTGCATCCATACTCTTCTTCTCATAACAGCTAGCTCGCATGCTCGAAAGGGCTAATGGCGATTTTTACTGGAATAACATCTAGTTTTCTTGTCGTCGGGCGCCAATGCTTGTCCCGTACTAGTGCGCCTCTCCGCGTGCTACACCTGTCCCATCGACATCCTATAGAAATTTCAACACTTTCCAGTACCATACAAACGAATCGATACTAAACGCCCCTTACGATATAAGTGGGGTTCGAAACTCGGCGCCGATCAATACCAGAGCTGCCTCATACCACGTTGGTCAACAGATACAATTTTGGGATAACGTTTAGGGTCAGATAGACCATACACATGACCGGGATGTCTCCTCTAAAAGAACGTGCTTATTATAAATAAGCCGCTAGCAGTTCATGAAGGAAGAGCTAAGTTCAGGGTGCCCGTGTAATTAGAGTAACCGGAGTAGGAAGAACAAATATAACACTTACCGTAAGTGCATCGCCTATCAAGACAGCTATTTGGATTGGAGTGCTATATCGACTCTAAGTGGCGTATTGAGACTACCGTATGGTCCCTTAGACCACGTTTTTCTGCTAATGATAGCGCAAACACTTACGTGTTTATGCTTTATTGCCTTGACCTACTCTGGTTGAATACTTGTCTACGCTTTTCGTGGAGGTCGATGCGGACTGGTTTTGAATGAAGAGGTTCTGATACTTATCATAACATACGGTACTTAGACGATGAAGGCCATTAGACTAACGGAGTTGCCGGGGAATTTTAAGGGCAATGAAGTAAGACTGTAAAGCTTTACTGGTAGTCGTTGATGTTTCATACCTATACTGAGTCCATCTTTGGGCTTGAGGATGCGATCGATATAGTTTAAGGTCTCCAGGTTAGCAAACCAATCAAGAGCCTGTGAAGACATGCAGTCAGAGGCAGCGTACAGTCGGGCTGACGAAGCCCTGAAGTAGCCTAGAGGCTAAAAACCGCGCACGATGTCTCGTTTCATAAAGCGGGACCACGGCTGTGCTTAATAACCTGTTACACTAATGCTGCAACACCAACAAAGACAAGATTACGAGAGAAAGTTGAGTGGATTACGTGGCCGTGGATAGAGCGAAGTGGGGTTATACTGCGGGAAAAGAGACCGGAACTTGTAGGATAGGTTCATAGAGCTGAGGGGTATGGCGTGCTAGAGAGAGAAGGCACGATCAGCACCGCAGTGCACGGTTGGGGTGTGCGCAAAGAAAAGAGGCTGCACTGGGAAGAATGGCACTGCAGAAACATGGGCGCCAAGACAGGGCGGATGTGTTGTACATGAAGAAAAGTTGGAAGAGAGTTAAGAAAATGTTTGCGTACCTGAGCAGTAATCACAGCATCTCCTGTTACCTTCTCCGCAGGTATCGTGGTGGACGGAGCTTCTTTGGCAAGTATTTTATGAAGTCGGTTACTTTCTATCTAATTGTTTTCTCATCCTGACATACGGCCCCAGGCCAGAATATCAGACTGGTCATCTCTTAGCGGCAAGCAGCCCAGTAAGTTTCCCTGTTCCGGCTGCGACGTTGACAATGCGGGCTCCATGCGTGCCACTGACGCCGACGGCACTGAGGAGAGCCTTGACCGCGTCAGCGGGGTAGGGTGGTCTGTGCCGAGTATCCAGAACACGGTTGGAAAAACTGCGCACTGCTTTGTTTGATAGCAATGCGGGATCCATTCGATGCAGACCGTTGCTGATGGAAATGAGAAAAAGGGGAGGCTTGGTGAGTTAAAACAAGGGCAACGGGCCTGGAGCGTTAAAGGACTTGACCGCGATACCCTGGATCGGTGGCTGGATCGTTACCGAATTCGCGCCATGCACGAGGGAAACGGCCCCTGGTCAAAGCCTGCCTCAAGCCTGCCTCGAGCCTGCTTTGGTGACCCCTGTGAGCACGATTTTCGTTGCTTCCAGCCAGTCAATGCTCCACCTGCTCCCCCAGAGCCACTAATCTGGACAGCGCGCGAGGTGCTGGAACAAAAAGCCGGATAGACGGCTTGGCCGATTGTACCTGATGCGCTTCAAACCCGATTTGTTGTCGGTTGTTGCGACCTCGGCGTGGCCTGAGTAGGCCAGGCAAGGCCAGGACAACAAGTTGCAGAAGTAGCAAGAAGTAGCAGGAGTATCAGTCAGGCCAGATCAACACGTTGTGTGGCAGGCTGCCTCTCGTTGGTTGCCCCCCCCGGACGGCTATGTTTGGAAGCTGGAAAGACGGGAGGCGGAGTGCAGTGGCGTTGTTGACGCTTGCACCACAGCACAGCTAAGACTTTTGTTGTCTGCACCTGCCCCCAAGCTGGATCGACGCAGCGACGCAGCAACGCATGAATAGCGGTGGTGGGCCGTCGGTTGAATCGCCTTGCGCCTCCTGTGTAGACGGCCAGCGTCAAAAATAATAATGGCCGGCGACATCCTTGATCAATAAACATCTGCCCAGCGGCTCCATAGTTAAGCGGGACGACTTCGTATTATTGACCCGACCAGAACGTGCCCGCAAAGACATCATCACCGCGAACTCCTGATCCTGATCAAACCTCGACTTCCCTGTGTGCTCCAAGGCCCGACGCTTACCTGCACCTGCTGCTATCCTGCCCTTCCTTCGCTCTTTGCGTCCCTCGTTCTAACGACTCTCCTTGTTCCTTTCCCAGTTCTGCGTGTTGCCGCTTCCTGTTCGGTAAGTGGGCCATCTCCTTCTCCTGATACCACTGGGGGCCGACCTCCGACAAAATTTGAGGCCTTCAACAACACCGCCTGCGTGCCCAATGCTGCGACCGACGCCTCCTACGTTAGACGCCAGCTGAAAGCCCATTCGTTATTATACAATCCTTGTTTTTTTTGGACGTCCCAGACGACTGCCACGGCACAGTAACATCTCCAGCCGGTAGCAACCCTCGCCAAAAGATCTGACAACACAGGAGCCCAAAATTTCCATACATCATCGTCACAACTGTATACATTGGCACATTCGGCCTTCGGATTTTGGAGAACGCAATTCTGCTGTTATACATCCTAACACAGGTGCTGACCAAGAGCCCCACATTTACAGATTATCTCTTCCACTTCAGCGGCTCCATTCGTTTCGTTACCTCCACTACATCGTCTAAAGCTTCGCGCTTGCCGCACACGTATATTCAATAATATCTCTGCCTATACCGTTGTCACACCTAGCATCAGCCAGGCTGATGAGCGTTTGGACACTTTCGTCCCCTGAAGCATTCTTGCGTCTGCGGAAAATCCAATAATTTGGGTAGTGTCGTCAGGACATAGATATTACTTTACTTTACTAGAGTCTATATGCCTGTCAAGCTACCTAAAGTATTTCCGCGGCGCAAATCTTCGGGCAATGCTCTAGAAGATGTCGATGCGCCGTCGGATGCCACTCCGTCAGAAGGCTTTCGCCTGATCCCGCGAGATGAGGCGGCTAGGTTGGCCGCCGAACGGAAGCAGGCCACAGCAGAGAAGTCCAGGTTTTCCAGACTGAGTGGATCATCGCGACCTTTTTCGTCGCCATCACAGAAAGCTCGCCAACAGTCTTTCGAAGAAGACTCTGGCGCTAGTAACAGGTAAGTTATACATTTACTGACACCCCCTGGTCCTGCTAATTTTGCTAAGGGTTAGCAACGGCAGTAGTGGGGCCAATTCGGCACTTTCAAGAGTGTATGATACATCTTCTTCATCAGCACGGTTCAGTTCGACCTCAACGCTTCCTTCATCCGCTGAGGCAGAGCCCTCAGACAACCTATTTTCCCACCTCAATAAACAGCCACATCATCAGCCCTCATCTTCCCATACATTTTCCATACGCGATGCAGCAAGAACTTTCACCTTCTCCAAAAACCACAAAGCATCCGAATCAGCATCGAAGTTGGATATGATGGGGGAGGTGAGCGAGGCGCAGATACCAATTGGCAATACAAATGGGAATAGGAGTCGGGCTTTAACCACATCGAGCTACGCCAGCACCGCCATACCCCCCCGTGTGGAGTCCGAGCTCGATCTCGGCTCGTCCGATTTTGGTTCTAGTTTTGACGATATGTTTAGTAACTTTAACAAGCGACAAAGCACGGCAATGGACAGTGCAGGGTTTTCCGCCGTCAGATCTGTAAGTAGAGTGTTCCTTATGAGAAATATTTTTTGCGGATCTCTTCGGATAGCCGGGCTTCCTGGCCATTTGCCTTAGCATCTCTCACTATCCCGTTCATTCACTCAATTACTGACCAATATGTTGCAGGACTCCGAACCTGCCGTAGCTGCACCTGCAAGATCCTTAGTCTCCGGTAGACGCAACTATCAGCCGGAACCCTTACAGCTTGATAGATCGCTTCGTGTTGAGCCATCACCTATATCATGGGACAGTCGGGACTCGAATGAGAGATTGATGGCCTCACCTACCGAATATCAATCCGAGAGCCGCCCACCACCCGTCCCTCCACACACCTACATCACAACACCTACACCAACTGCAGAGAAATACGGCGCGCCTCGGGCCAGTGGAAAAGGAACGCTTCGTTCGTCTAGCTCGTTCGAGGACGAAGACGCGAAAGTGGTCCGTGATTCTTTCGTGAGCAGAAATAGCTTCGGAAACAACGCGAACTCAGCAGAAAACTCCGTGAACCGAAAACCAACCTCAACATCGTCATCATCTGCAATCTCGCTGCAAACTCCAATGTCATCCCGCTCGACCTCCAATAATACAACTCCCAAAGCACAACCTCGTCTGCCTGAAAATCCTCAAAATGAAGAAGAAGAATCGCTCTTTACAAATGCAAAAGCTCCCGCTGCACCTCGTGCTACTGCCCGACTGACACCTCAAGATGAAGAGGACAAGCCTCTCTTCGATCCAGCAACAATTGCCTCTGCCAATGCAGCTCGAAAGTTTGCAGAGAGTGCTCCAGCTCGCAGAATTATGAGGGAGGACCAGTTCCGCAAGCAGAAGCAGCTTTCGGCTTCACAACCAGCAGTTGAGGAAAGTAACAGCGAAACCTCAGAGGATGACTATGACGATGAGGACGAAGCGAAGGTCATCCAACAACAGCAAGAGCTTCGGCGAAAGCAAGAACGGCAGTTACAGATGAATCGGGAAATCATGAGAAAGACTACGGCGAATGGTGACAGCAATCGCCCAGGTAGTCGAGCCGAGTCGCCTGCCTTAAACGGTAGCAGCTATCCTCCAGAGATGTTCATCAATCGCACCGATGACTGGGAAGATGAAGACGTTCCTCTCGGTATTCTCAAAGAACATGGATTCCCCACGCAGGCTCGCCCTCCAACAAGGCCTACAGATGCGACGCCATCTTACACTCGTCGTCAGAATACCCTGCCCGATCGTCCTGCTTCCGCAGGTGCGAATGCTGGACCAGTTGCGCGATCGAGTCTCCCGCCTTTCGCTAAAAATCTTCCAGCCGACCCATATTTTGGTGCAAGCCTTGTTAGGCCCACAAATCGCGAGTCGCTCGCGTTTGGTGGCAATAACATGTTTCCTCCAAGTGGTATGGGCATGGGAATGGGCCCGGGATCCGTTTACGGCGGGTCTGGAGCTGCTCCGGTTCCACCGGGCGGGTTGATTGGCGTCATCCAGGAGGAAGAACGGGCGAAGAAAGTTAGACGAGCGAGCCCAGGGAGTACTTATGGCTATGGTCAGAGTGGACCTCTGATGCAGGGAATGCAGATGCGGATGCCGCCGGTGCAACCCCAGATGTCACCAATGCACATGCAACAATTCCAACAAATGCAACAGCAGCTCATGTATCAACAAATGATGGGAAATCAGATGGGTTTTGGGATGATGCAACCTCAAGGACAGATGAACACGGTGGAGTTTGCAGCAGCTGTGGCTAAAGAGATGCTAGCGATGCAAAACCAAATCCAACAGATGAATATGGGAGGTGTGGGTGGCATGCCAGGTATGCAAATGGGCATGCCTCAGCAGAGCAGCTTTCTATCGCCTCATGGTCAGGCCGTGCAGCGTCCAATGTCGATAGCCAGCAATGCACCAGGCGGCCCACAGCAACGGACAATGAGCATGCTCGCGCCTCCGACTCAATGGGGTTCTGCTCCCGTAAATAACTACACGCCCTCTGTTCACAACTTCCACCCGGTGGGAGTACCGGGTTATACTCCCTCCCTCGCTCCATCTGAGCGTTCTAACGTCGGTCTAGCTTCTCGCTATCGTCCCGTCGTCAATCAGCACGCCGATGGTACATCGTCCGTCTCATCCGTGACCCTCCAGGCGTCCGGTGGGGCGGCTGACACCAAAGGCAAGGACAGCAAAGTCAAAGGCATCCTAAAGAAAGGCAAAGGCCAAAACGAGGATGACGAAGAGGCAAGCTGGTCGTCACTACGCTCGCGCCGCAACAAATGGGGCATAGGCAAGAAAGGTTCTTCAGAGCCCACACTCAAGGATCTCTACTACGATGACGCCTAACCATGGGGCGTTCTAATGCTCTAGACTCCTTAGAGGAAACTCACTTTCTTTTCGTGTAATTATAATAACTTCTTCCACTAGTGCTACTGATTGAGAGTTCTTTTGCAGCATGGCGTGGGCATACACACTTTTTCTTCGCTCTCTACGGCAACGGAGAATAAAAAATAAGGTTGCGTGGTAATTGCATGGAGACACTATAAGGCCCTTTCTCAGCTTCCTCTGAGCGCGAGAGCCATTTAGAGCGGGCTTTGGTGGCATTGGGTGAGAGAGATAATGTGCAAAGCCTGTATCTGGTGGCTGTGGTGGCGGAGGCTTTTTGCGATTGAATTGGTGTGTTGGCTCGTGGATGATAGATTCGATAATACTGATTGACGAGACACTCCTTCATTCAGATTAATGTGTTAACTGCAACTGTATATTTAGTACCGGAGTGAATGGTAATCGGGGGCTCGTCTAGGTAGCTCGACTAGGTAGCGGTTGTGGTTCATGTTCACAACTACCCATGAATCCGTTGGATGGCATCACACTCCTGTTTTCCTTGATGTAGAAAGAAGGTTCTATGTGCAAACATATCTCCTTCAGTCGCCGCCTTGCAGTAGGCATTTCAGTGGGGCTTCTGAAGATGATTAAAGTAGAACATGCAGATTAATTAATGTTCTAATCTGGAGCCTGTTCCGAAGTGAAGACAAATGGCTTCGCTGGTGATGGTAGTCTGTAGGCAGATGTCATGCGCAAAATACACGGTCGAAAGAGCAAAACCGAACCGACCTACCCATGCCTCGTCTTCTAGCAGGCGTCCGACCCTGCCTGTATCACAATTGCACGAATCATCCAGCCGAAATTGCTCAAGAACACGTCCATAATGGCACGATTTGGCAACGACTGAATAGATCCCTTCTCACTCCAACACCTTTTCAGATTGATAGATCAATCGCCATGCTCAGTTCTACCAATAGTAGCGTCGGGAGCAACAACCCCCCTCTAATTTACTGCTTTGGCAAGAGAACACTACAAATTTTTAATATACTCATAAACTAACATAAAAATAGTAACACAAAAGTTCTCCCCCCAACTACCCCCATATACCTACATCCCCAACCCAACCACAGACCCCCCAAGCACTCAAAACCCAGCAAATATATTACAAAGACAAACCAGCCTCCCGACTAACCACAACCCTAACCCTCACCCCCCACCCAAGTCCCACACGCCCTACCCTACAACTGCTCTTGGAACCTAGAATCCCGCACAGGACTCCCACGCCTCCCGTCCACGGCATCAGACCCGAAACTCGGCGGCGGCACCAACCGCTCATCGAACGTATCCCGCGCCTCCTCCCCGTCCTCCTCCTTGCTCACAGCGCTAAAGCCACTGGCGCGGCGCTGCGGGACACGGCCACGGCCACGGTCGTCGACGTCGACGTCGTCGGCCGAGCTGGACAGCGAGCTGATGCTCGGGGAGCGGCGCGGGTTCGCTGCCGCGGTGGTGGTGGTGCTGCTGCTGGCGGCGTGGGGCGGATCCCCCCCGGCGCTGGGGTGAGGGCCCGTGGCGCCGGTGAGGGCTGCGCCGCCGGCGAAGCTGGGCTCGGGGTTGGGGTGCTTGGAGCGGCGTTTGAGCTTGCTGAAGAGGTGTTTGAAGCCCTTGGAGTCGGGTTTTGTGGGAGAGGTCGGCGAGGTGGGCTCGGAGCGTGTGCGGTGTTCCTTGGCTTCGGGCTCTGGGACGGTGGGAGCTGGTGCTTGTCTTATGGGTTCGGGGTCGCGGTAAAGCTCGTCGTCGTCGTTGTCTGCGGCGGTTGTTGTACCGGCCGCGGTGACGGAGGCGCTAAGGTCAGGGCCTGTGTCTGCTACAGGGAGGGTAGGAGAGGTGACTGGTAGAGGTTCAACTGCGATGGGCTTGGGAACGTCTTTTGGTTTGCGCTTTTCTTTCGTGATCCGCCTCTCTTCTGCCCGTTTAGCACGTTCGGCTTCCTTCTCCGTTCGTGAGCTGGCTTTTTCTTCGGCTTTACAGTATAATTAGCTTTACTTTTCTCAACTGTGCCAGAAAGAATGGTGAACATACCTCTGGCACGCTTCTCCTCTTCCTTCAATTCTGCCGCCCGCTGTTTTTCAATCTGGGCTTGGCGTTTCTGCTCCTCTTGATCCAACCTTCTTTCTTCCTCCCTAGCTCTTTGCTTCTCAGCTGCGTCGTTAATCTCATCCAGGGTAGGTTGTACCCTCGCCGCCGCTACAGCATCAATCTCTGACTGATCAAGAAACTTGCCACCGCCCACATGTACTTTACCGTGATTTGTCATGCGTGCTTCACTATCAGCAGCAGCCTTCGCCCTGGCCTTAGCATCCCACTCTTCTATCATAGCAGGTGACATTTTCCCAGTTTCGTTAAATACCTTCTCATCCATACCGTGCATTTGAGCCTGAACTTTTCGCTCGGCGGCAGCGAGGAGATTCTGGCGATCTTGCTGGCGCTTCTTCGCATCGATTTCGGCAAGCTGTGTGTTGAACTGAGACATCTGGGAACGGATACGCCTGGATTGTTTCTCGTCAACTGAGTCGAGCGTTTCAGGATCGCTGGCAGCTCGTCTCCTCTCGCGACGCATAGACAACCGCGATCGAGATTGCTTCTCGTAACCGTAGTAGCTGCGGAATGCTGCTTCTTGGTCGTTCATTCCTATCTTTGCAAGACGCTCAGCAGCGAGCTTTTGTGCGGCTTCTTGCACGTTGATGTATTGCATTGCTTGCTGCTTGATACTTGTGTCTGTGGTGGATGGTTGTCGACCATGCGCTGTAGTTGCTGCAGATTGTCCCTGTGATCTTGAGGATCTCCCTGCAGCTTCATCGATGTGCCTTTGTTGGACTTCATACATCTGTCTAGCCATTGATATGGCAGAGGCCCGAAGCGCACTTTGTCGGTTTTGCTCTTCTACTTCTAAGGCTACAGGAGGATGTTCGGTATACATTGCTCTTGGGATGCTTCTTGAATGCTGTATCCGAGCTGCTTCCATAGCGCCAGATCCGAGGCGTGATGAGTCCTTTTGAGCGCTTACTGAGGGCCGGTGTGCAATTGTCGCTGCGCTAAGTGCATTCTGAGCGGAATTTGCAGAATCAGGGTAAGATGGCAAATTCGCAGGAGCTGGAGTAGACTCTGCCCGTCTCCTACCAGAAACAGCTCCAGTGGCAGCTATAAGAGCTCTACTCCTACCATCTTTAGTGTGGCCATAGTCCACTTCCGGGCTGAAGCCCTTCTTTCGCATAGCAATATTGGCGGCAGAATTTCCATCTGCACTTGCCCCCGGCACCCACAGGTTCGACTTCCCTGCGTCTCTGTGTGCAAGCAGAGCTGCCTTTGAGCCGGCAGCACTCGCCTCAGGCGACCAGAGTGGTGCCATTTTGTAGTCCTTTGCAAGAAAAGCAGCTTTGCCTGCAGCGTCCGAGCTATCCGGCTTCCACCGCTCGATGGATTTCTTGTTTGCGTTCGCCAGAGTTGCAGCTGTGCCAGCTGAGCCTTGAGTGTCGATGCCAACGACGGGGAAGCTCGGAAGGTGTTGAGCCCGGGCGTACTTAAGGCTAGCAGCGGCTCCTTCATTGAACTTCGTCAGTAAAGTTAAAGATTGTCGCGAAGCAATGAAGAACGCTACCTGCAGAGGATATCTTGTGGTCAGCGTCCAATGGGTTACTCTCTCGCACATTCGTCCCTCGTGATGGTTTGGTGACGTACAGTGCAGCGGTGGATGCCTGCTCCTGTAGGGCTGTGTTCTTTGTGTTATGAACCGAGGGATCCGGACAAGGTATACCCTTTGGCACCATTGAACCATACATCTGAGAGTTTGCGCTGACTTGTAAGGGTTTGTGGGGAGCTTCGTCAGGCATCGTCTGTGTTTGTGTCGCCATTGTGTCTTTCTGGTTGGATGAATCTGATGTAGTCTCTTGAGGCTGTGTTTGTTCAAGTGGGGAAGAGGAGTCTTGATTTGGGGAATTGGGATCCTTTGATCCTCCCCAGAGAGTAGAGTAAATTGTATTCATGGTGGAGTGAGGAATACATATCCAGTGGTAGTGGAGGATTCAAGTAAAGATTGACATGACATCACCATGCGCATCGCGCGCACGGGTGGTATTGAGCTTCGCCCTAGTTGCTGCTGCCAAAGCATCATCACTAAGACTACAGTCGTGACGAGCTTTAGTCCCCCACGATCCCAAGATTTCCCTGTTCAAGGACAAGCATCATCCTGCCACGTCTGATATCGTTGTCTCCGGAACTGTGGTTGGAATAATAAGATCGATGCAGGGTACTTCTAGCTATGGCCACCAAGTTGGTCGAGCGTTGTCCTTCCCGAAATCTGGATCAAGCTCACCTTAACAGCCATCAGCACGATAACATATAAAGTCTAACGTTAGCTGTTAGCTTTCTCTAGCAAAACTCCAGCATTACGTCCAGGTTCTTTAAACCTTCACCATGGAGAACTCGAAGTCGCCTCTAAAGACAATCCCCAACTTTCGGGATGTTGGGCACATGATAAATACGTCCATGGGTTCAACGTTAGCTCGGACTTCAACATCATCTTGTCAGGCTGCTAATTCTATGGGGCAGGCTGCTAGAAACGGGGAAGTTCTATCGTGGCGCTCGGCCAGGTAATCGTGTTATTACCCCTTCACCCCTCATTTACTAACAAATAGTAGATGAAGCTTCGCCCGAAGACCGGAGAAGGCTTGTTAATGAGTACGGCATCAAGACTATTATTGATTTGCGCACAAAGTATGTTTGAAATTACTGCTGTGGATTTTTCTCACAGCGATCCAGGACCGAGCATATCGAACAAGCGCGAAAACGAGACGCGAAAATTAAGAGCTCGGCTGCATTCCCCCAAACAAATGATGAAGCAGCAGAGCCTTTGAAGATACCCGGTATCACCTATCATGATATCAACTTCAATGGTAGCGCGTTCTCACGGATGCTTATTAGCAAACTCTCCTGGGCTGAATTTGGCAAGCTTGTTGCGCTAATGGGACTTGGATACCGTCTGGAAGCCATCAAAGTACTTAGCCCACTAATGCGGAAGGAAGGGCTGGTAGGACTGGCCACTAACTCGCTTGATGTCTGCAAGCGTGAGGTCTACCAAGTTTTTACTGTCCTCGCAGAACCGTCCAACTGGCCAATTATGTGTCATTGCACGCAAGGCAAAGACCGTACGGGCTTGATAGTCATGCTTGTACTCTTTTTGCTCGGTGCTCCGGTCGAAGCGGTAGAGGAAGACTACCGCTTGTCGGAGCCGGAGCTTCTAGCTGAGAAGGAAGGGAGGCTGAAGGAGCTTGAATCAATTGGCTTGACAGAGGACTTTGCAAAGTGCCCTCCCGGCTTGGTCCCGCAGGTGTATGAGCACATAAAGAAAAATTATGAGTCGGTTGAGAAGTATTTGGAAGATGTTGGAGTGACGAAGGAGATGCAGGACCGGATCAAGGGTATTTTATCTGCGCATGACAAGAAATGAGTCTCAGCAACAATAATGGTTTGTTGGCCTCCTTGGCAAATATATGTAGTAGGTTCACAGACCGATTATCAGTCAGGTCCCAAATGGCCGTAATTGGAACTCCAATACACAACCGAACGAGATCCCTGCAGGAGCTCCTTGGCGAAACCCTGATGCTGATTTCCCACCGCCTCCACAACAACACCATCCAAAACCCTCTTCACCCTCTCATCATGTCCAAAATGAACGGCACTCCCTCAGCGGAGTCGCTCGACTGGATAGAGACCCCCCCAGCCCCAAGCCCTCCTCCGTCGTCCAAGGAGTGCGGCGTCAGAACGACGGCTGTAGGTTTCAATTGAATTTCCTCCTAATTTCCTCGAGCCATTGAAGCATGGTTTTGGATGAACAAGTGCTAATTCTAGCTACAATACAGTATCCATCTATCAAGAACGCCCCTCTCCCAGCAGATGGCCCTGGAAGCGACAATTTCTCCAATATTCTCCTGTTTTCCCTGCTTGGCTTCGTCCCACTCTACTGCGCCTGGAAAGTTGGTGGAGGATGGAAGACATGGATACTCTTCGCCATATTTATGGATATCCCTATTCTAGGTGGCTTCTGGATCCTTGCCTCGACCTTCTCGCCCCGCAAGAATGAGAAGGCTACGTTCCCTGGCAAGCCAATTGACCACTACCTCACCTTTCACAAGCAGGAGGACCGCGAGAAATATTTCGGCAAAAAGACCATTCCAATGGAAACTTTCCACGAGATGTACTTTGACGGTGATGTGGACTTCAATGGTGACTGTTTAGAGATCCTGGAGCAGCGCCATGACTGGGCCAACTTCAGGTTTACGTACAGTCTGATCAAGTACTTCTTGACTGGTATGATGCCAGAAGTTATCATGCACACGCGTTCACAAGGTCCGTATAGATCCATTGCTCGTATAGCCAAACACGATTTGTAACACAGCGACTTACATACTATACAGATGAAGAACAAGTCCGCGACCACTATGACCGCGGCGACGACTTCTACGGCTGGTTCCTTGGCCCTCGTATGATCTACACCTCTGGCATCATCTCCGACATCAACCGCGAGGAGTCTCTCGAGCAGATCCAGGATAACAAACTTAGCATCGTATGTGAGAAAATCGAACTGCAACCTGGAGAGCGAATGCTCGACATTGGCTGTGGCTGGGGCACGCTTGCCAAATTTGCCAGCGCCAATTACGGTGCTCATGTCACTGGTATTACGCTTGGCCGCAACCAGACTGCTTGGGGAAACAACGGTTTGCGAAACGCTGGTGTCGGCGAGGAACAAAGCAAAATTCTATGCATGGACTACCGCGACATTCCCGTCCCTGAGGGCCGCTACAATAAGATCACCTGTCTTGAGATGGCTGAACATGTCGGCGTGCGACACTTTTCTTCTTTCTGCCGCCAAGTTTATGATATGCTTGATGATGACGGTGTCTTCTTCCTTCAAATTGCTGGTCTGAGAAAATGCTGGCAATACGAGGATCTAATTTGGGGTCTTTTCATGAACAAGTATATATTCCCCGGCGCTGACGCTTCCACTCCTCTTGGTTTTTTCATCGACAAGCTTGAAGGTGCAGGCTTTGAAATCAAATCAGTTGATACCATTGGTGTCCACTACTCTACTACGCTATGGAAGTGGTATAGGAATTGGATGGCCAACAAGGATAAGGTCACCGCTAAGTACGGTAAACGATGGTTTAGGGTAAGATAATCCAAATTTCCCCAATCTCGTCCATTCCTACTAGACACAGATTGAGTAATGATAACCTGACTAACTATTCACCGCCGCAGATCTGGGAGTACTTCCTTGCGTACTCGACTATTACTTCACGCCAAGGTGGTGCTACTTGCTATCAAATCACTATGGTCAAGAATATTAATTCCACTCACCGCATTGAAGGTGTGCCGAGCCAGTATGGTCTACATGGCGCTCTGAACGCTTCAAAGGCCAGGCTTGCGGCGAAGAAGGAATAGAGCAGAGTCAGATAACTGTCAAAGATATTCTACTCGCAAGCGCGATAAAGAATCCCAGGGTATATGAGTGACTTAGTAAAAATCCGTGATAGAACATGGGGAAGATGCAGAGAAGGAAATTGAGAGGGCGCGTAACACTGTTGACCATGTAGAGGGACTTAGATAGAACCTATGAAGATCTGGTCGGGTAATGAACGTTGAGGTTTCATGCCGTGATATTTCGGCGAAGTAGCTTCTAATAGCTCTTAAGAGCTTCTAACGTCAATGGTTTAAACATAATACAGCTTCAACACACGAAATGTTTTTCAAGTTCTTATCCTCATTGAATTAACTTTTGCTATAGCAGGATATAAGGTCTATGATGCGCGCAAGCCAAGATGCCAATCCTCATAAAATCATACCCTCTCAATCTCTTCATAAGAATGGCCCTCTATTCCTGCCTTTCTCTTCGTTTGGCGGTCAGAAGAACAGCTTCTTCAACTCTGCAATCGTCTCCTCTGGGTTCTTCACGCTATGTCCGATCGTCCTCGAATCGGTATAGATTTCGTAGTCATTTCCACCCTTGTGTGTCTTATCACCGAAGAAGTGAATAGTAGTATAGTCCACCCCCTCTGGGTTGTTTTTCTCGGCCTCGATATGTTGCAAGCAATACGTCTTATCCCAGCCAGTGGGGAAGACATCAAAGGAAATCTGACCGCCAATAGAGTAACTAAAAGAATCAGCGCGGCCCAAACCCCTTTGGAAAAAGCACTAGCAGGTAGGAGGAACGTGGTGGGTAAGAGAGCAACTTACGTAAGTCCCAGATCCGGGAACTCCTTCTTCAGCGCCTCAACCATAGTCTCCCGGATACGGTGCTCCAGATCATACCGCTGATACTCGTTCCTCTCCTGCACACTTGCATTACGGCCAATTGGGCTCACATTGACCATGCCGTTACGGAACTCAACAAACGTGCCGCGCTTGATCGGGATGTCGAGGTCCGCGATGTACCTGAGCAAGAAGTTGACCAGCTTCTTGTACTTCTCCTCGCCGAGCCAGCCGATGAAGGACTGCGACGCCAGCTGCTGGCCCATCCGGTACGCCGTCAGCCCGTTCTCCGCGAAGCAGAAGTCGAACAGCGTCGTCACGGGGATCGAGGGCGTGCCGAGCTGCTCTTGCTGCTTGGCCAGGTCGGAGCCGCCCACGAAACCAATGGCGACTTTGTGCCGGAGGGCGGAGAGCAGTTGCAGCATTTCGGGGGAGGCGGACTGGTCGGGGTTAGCTGGATGGGCCTTTAGTGTTGGGAGTGGATTGAGGGGTTATTTGTGTATGTATTTAGAGTGCTTGAATGGAGGGAATTGTAGAGACTCGGGAGGCTTACCAGCCTGGCAGGCGTTAGAGTGCCATCGACATCGAAAAGGCAGACAGTATTCTTGACTGGGCGTTGGTTGAGGGGTGGGATAACGGTTCCTGCCTCTGCCATGGTGGATAGTTGGTTATAAAGTTGAGGGGATACAAAGTAAGAGCTCAGAAAGATCCAATTGACTTTTTTATAAAGAGTAAAAGCTTCCTGTGAGTGCGGAGAGGAAAAATGGTGCTGGCAGCTGATATTTTGTTTCGTGTTGGAGGGGCTGTCCTGCGGTGTGACAGGGATGCTTTCTCACCGCAACCTCCCGTGTGGCTTGGAAACGTGGGGATCGTCCGTGCTGTTTTGTGGTGGACCCTGAGAAAATCTTGGCGGCGATATATTGAGGTTACCTAAACTTCTTCAGATCAAACCTCAGGTCTAAGAGGTACTCAGATATCTCAAAACCATGGTCCGTGAATGCTCTATACAAAAGCGATCGGGTAGCTAATTGCTAGTGCTACCCACCCCTGTATCCACTTTTTGATCACCAAAGGAACACGCACCACGCATACCATCCCTATTTGTGTACACTCCGGATATTCACCCACAGAACTATTTTGCCAAACTACCAGCCGGTCTTTCTAAGCATTAAAACTGTAACTTGCCTAATCACGAATCATTTGCGTCAAAAACCCACGAGATAAGACTTCCAGGGGTGTCTGCTGACCAAGACTTATGTCAAGTCCCACATGGTTAGGAACATTTTATTCGATTTCCTGATTTCTAGTTATCGGTATTCATATTTCTGGGTCATGCGAGATGTTGGTCTTACGGCCGACTTTGTTCATGGTTAACACTGCTTCTTGCACAAACTGGTGCGAAGTGACACCGGGGGTGAAGAACACGAACATCAAAACTGTTCTGACAGACTATACTAACGAACAAACATGTTCGAAATATGCGTCAGTCCACCTCCAAGAATGTCTTTGGACGTTCCATATAAGAACAAAAGAAAATCCACAGTAATGTACCGCACCAAATATACTTGCATAACCCTTATCACCTCATTGGTATACTCACCAAGTCTGTACAGACCTAGTATCATTACTGATCACTCTAATATTGCTTTTTTCGTTATGCCTTTCGAATTATCCTCAGTGCGTGTCTGCGTCTTTCACCGCGTTGTGCCGCATATTGATACGGCGGGGGTTGGGTGACAATATTCCAGTAAATTCATTACTCTTCACGACGCAGCATCTCGCGTAAAAACAGCCTACGTTGATTTTCATTTTTATCAATAAGATCCGACCCTTTGGAGTGGTCGGTATGGTCCCTTTGTATCAGCACAACGCCCTGCTATTTCTTTGGAACATTGTCCTGGTACTTATCATACCAAAGCCCTTGTACCACCTAAACAATGCGATTCCTCTTCTATAGTCTCGCTTGACGCTTCATATTTTCAACTTTCAGCGTGCGATCGGGAAGATCCCAACTATATATACCATGTTCTTTTAAGGTATTTCTTCTTCTCCCCGTCATCGACCCACTCTTCTACATTTCCCCGCCAATAAATCAGAATGTACTCACGATTCAGATCACTTAGCTACGTCCAGTCCAAGTGGTCATGTAGATCATGCCACACAACTAACGCAATTTCCGAAGTCTCGGAAGTACATCCTCTTGGCATTCTGCAATGTAAGATGTGCAGCAAGTTTGCCTGTGCTAGTAGCGACTTCTTCCAGGTCCAGCTAATACCGCTAAACAAGCACAACTACTTCATAAGGCTTCCACTAGGTAACCGTCCTAAAACCACATATGGCCACGTCTGTTGTCATTGTGGGCGCTCCTGGCGACGTACACCTCAAAGGGTGAGAACCCCGAAAGAGGAAACTAAATCTCGAGGCTGGGTCCAAAATTCCTTACGGCCCGGTTTATCTAAAATTTCTCATGTGGTCTCTCGCCCACTAGTCCAATACGAGACTTTCGTGTTGCACTTTTCGCAGCCGGATCAAACATGCAAGTGTGAGCATTCGTGCTGTATGAATTGTCTCAAGTTTAAGTTGCTCGGCCGCGAGAACACCGACGAGCAACTCATAGAGTATGTTCATACTACCGATGCGCCTTCCACTTGGACGCAGTTAGTCCAATATACTGTTCTTAATTCTTAAAACTGGAACGTTGGGAAATCAAGGGCGTGCAGAGGTTAGCGTCTATATTTCGGTGGTTATGTCTTGCTTTAAATCGCTAGTTTCTTCTAGATATCTTCTCAATACACTCTTTGCTTTTCTATACATCGATATCTTCTGCTATGTAATCCGTACAGAATAGCTGTAGCTAAAAACGGCATTCCCTTCGGCCTTCGGCGCTAAGGCTGGTATTCATCTGATGTCTAATATCATTTCAATGGATGATGGTACAAAATTGATTGTTGTGAAAA
>KV750035.1:52428-66620 GCA_001692915.1 Glonium stellatum
GATGGAGATGAGAAGGAAACGTTCCGCATACTCCAAGAGGAGTACAAGGAGGATCGCGATCTATACGAGAATCAGCAATTAGCAATCAATCTTCTACGCATCCAAATCCAAAGCTCCGTTTCTCGCACCTCCCTTATACACACATTCAATTGTGACACCACCTACGATATGCTCGTCTCTCTCAAGCAACGGTTTAACAGTCGGTATCGACCAACTTCCATGTGACAATCTAGAAATAATGACTATCACCTTGCAGAATGTCGTTCGCTGTGTCCCATTGTTTTTGGAAAATTTGTATGCAAATCTGACTAAACCGCCCTGAATTATCTCAAATTTGGATTTCAGGTCGAAGACTCCCTGAGGCACATACTCTCAAGAGATATGGTACTGCATTCCTGTTTCACTTGGAGTTGAATGATAAAATATAGACCTCAGCTGTGCTAAGAGCAAACCTGTAGAGAAAGTGTGTAGAGGTGATAAACGCATAAGAGGGCCATAATAACTCGCGGAGATTAACACTCCGGCTAGAAGGGAAATGACCCGGTATGTCCAAGGACCTTTTGTCGGCGGGGTTGAGACACTAGTTAAAGATAGTTGTATAAAGCAATGTTGGAAATTGGTGCAAGGCGATACACATCAGGATTGGGTTCGCTGGTGGCAGCTGCTCTCGTATCATCGTGACAAAATGGGTTATCAGCAACCACCGTTGGCCTTCTCAGCTTATCCCTATTGTAGTCCGCTTCGATAGCCGTAGTAGCCTTTTCGAGTCCAAGCCTAACTCTCAATTCAGGGGTCTCATTTTATTGTTACACAATTCACTCCAGCCCAATTCACATAATAATTGAATAGGCATTTGATCTGGCGCAACTGTAAAGTTTACCCCCCCTAATAAATAAATGATGAACTAGATTATTGCATGCTTTGTTAATCTGGAAGAGCAATATAAGGTTCCCTGGCTATCGTCTACCTTGACAATCGCGATCCGCAGTAGCTATGGCCAACCCTAAGGCCTATATCTATGTAGCCTTAGCAAGCTATCACGGGGAGGCTGTGTGGGTCTAATACGAGAAGTAAGAGAGGGATATCGTATAAGATTTAGCCGACCCCCTGTGACCCAATTCACCGGTATTGCTCCGTTTAACGTCCAGCTAGACGGACAAGTCACGTTTCCAAGAAGCAAGCAATCGACATAGTCCTAACCGCAGCCGTGCTCAGCCGCCCCTGGTTAATATGAATAAAGTATACTGATACAAGCAGGAAGAGAGAGAGCTCTCTCCCAAACAACCGAAAGCCCTCAAAAGCCCCCAAACCACAGCATATCCATGACACCGGTATGTGCAAAGCCCCCAAGCAGCCCCGTAGTCGTGATGTCGTAAGAAGCACCAGTCATAAGAGTCGTCCGTCTACCCCCGTCAGGAAAAGCAAGAAAAGTCACCACCATCTATACCGCCTCTACCCCCCCCCTTCCCCGTAACCCCCGGACAAGCTCACTTCCCCCCGACGCCCTTCTCCCCGACCCTCTCCAACACGCCCTCAACCAACTGCTCCAGCGTCTCAACCAACGGAACCCCAAACCGCTCACAAACAATCTGGACATTCCCACGCCTCCAAAACCCCACCGGACAACAAACCAACAGCCTGCCACTACGGGCATACAAGCCCAGCTCCAGCAACGAAATCGGCGCCTTGCTGCGCGGGTCGAAATACATGACGATGGCGGTGCAGGCGTCCAGACAGTCCAGCTCCCACTCGACCTGCCCCCGGAACTCGCCGCAGCTGATGTCCTGCACCAGGCTGGCGTCCCAGTTGCCGCGCCGTGGGTTGAGCAGCGTTAGGTCGTAGGGCGACAGCACTTCTTCCATGCTGCGTTGCCATTGGATCGCTTTGCCCATTTCGATGCTGCCGGCCAGGAAGATCGACCGGTTGCGTAGTGTCGGGACGTGCGGCGGTTTGCAGACGGTGAAGTTGGGGTGCGGGGTCGGTTTGGGGTTGTTGGTTGGGGTGGTGGTGGAGGTGGGGGTGTTGGTGGAGTTCATTTTGGTGGTGGTGGCGGTGGTGATGGTGGTGTCCTTCGTGGTGGTAGAGGTGATGGTAGTGGTGATAGCCGTGGTGGTAGTAGCAGTAGTGGTAGCAGCAGCAGCAGCAGCAGCAGCAGTAGCTATAGCAGTAGCAGTAGTTATAGTGTTGTGGTAAGGTTCAGACCAGGCTGGACGGCCGGTGTGTCGGTGCTGTGGAGAAGTGACGTGCGGGGTGTGATACGATTGGAGGATGCGGAGTAAGGCAGAACCGGGTGCGGGTTCTGGTTATGCGAACGGGTGTTTTGTGCAGGCTGCAGGGCGGATTGACGCGGCTGTGTTGGTCGTAGGGCTGAGGTTGGAGTGATAGAGGCTGGCCTTATCGGGAAATAGAGTTGTTTATATAGTAAGAAAGCTGGAGTCACGCTGGTAGGAGTCAGGTGTGTAAATCTGGCTGCTGGCTAGGAGGCTTTCTGAGACTGGATTTGAGAATGGCGCGAAAGTGAATAGTTGGAAGGCAAATGAAATGTGAAGCTGTGGTGTTCTTCCTGCTTCACAGCGAGATGTGGTTCGTTTATGAATTGATGGGTGGAGGCGCAGTACGGCGGCCTAAGGAGAGTGAGTATGCAGGCAATGGTCAAAATTGATTGGGATTTGGAGCATCATCGGGCTGCGCCGCCGTCCAAACCCAATCCAATGTTTTTGGCTGCTGAACGCACCGAGCCTTTGAGTTAGAATACGGCGTCATAGATGAGCCAGGCGCCCGTCATGCCTGGATGATTCTTTCCGAATAAGCGCGCCGTAAATCCCACACGGCGAGGTTGGTGATTGGTGAGCAAGTTCTCGCTGGTTTATATTCGTGCGTGACGCGCGCTAAAACGACTCGGCGTCTAGCAATTGCTATTCTGGTCTGTACAGATTGTGTTTTAACTGGTATGAGTCTATTTGAGTCTCCCTGAGTCTCCCTGAGTCTCCCTGAATCTACCTGACGCCTTTCTAGCGTCCCGACCACTTTTACAACGACCATTCTGTGCACTCGATACAATCAAATAACCTTAAATTTGTTACTCAAACGCTAACCAATTAGCGATAGTGTATTAAGCGGCTGTGCACCGAGCCTTTCGTTACCTGGTAATATGAGCAGAAGGAAATACCCCGGCTCAGAAAAGCTCATGGCATGGGGATTCAGCCTCGGTCATTTAGGTAGCCAATTGTAGGCCTAGCGCTATATTCCACCCTGCTCTGGCTTACCCTGGCCGTGAGACTGAGCATTGTGCAGTATTGTGCGGTATTGTGCAGTACTAGGACATACTAGGACATTAGTTTCCCGACACAATTTAAAAAAAACTGCAGTGCCGAGTCACCGCTCTTCGGGCGACCCGGCTTAAAGAGGCTGAGCATTGTAGTACCGGGTCACCACTCTTCGGGCGGCCTGGCTTGAAGAGACTGAGCAGAGCATTGTAGTGCCGAGTCACCGCTCTTCGGGCGACCTGGCTTAAAGCTAGCTGTGGCTCGACTGTGGCTCGACTGCGGCTCGACTGTGGCTCGACTGTAGCTTTGTTCGGGCTGGACAAGCCCAAGGCACACCGCATTGATTCCCAACGCCGCACGCGAGCCCCGAAGCTGACCTCGCGACAGAGCCACACTACAGAAAAGTCTAGGAGTAACTAGGAAAAGCGTGTAAGCCGTTCTAGCCAGTGTATCAAAACCCCAAGTCGAAGTCTCACTTTGCGCCATGGTACGGGGGTTCGAAGCACCAGCATTGCCATTGAGGCACAGCTCAGCACGGAACATTTCGTTAAATTACTCCCTCTCGTGATGCATTCCAGCTATCACTTTGTTTACCAGCCCAGAAGAAAAAAGGCCCGAAAAGGAGAGAATGACTCCTTACTCTAAGCCTCAGGTTCGTGCAAAGGCACGTCGGTGATGGCCGTCTTCACTAGCTTCACCGGTCCAACTCCCCTCACCTGCCCTCCTCCCTTCTCACTCCCAAATCAGCTTCACCTTCGTCCACAGCTTCCCGTCATCTGCGCGCTTAGGCGGCCGCTCCTCCGCCAACACCTCCTCCATACCCGTGTGCAAGTCCACCTCCATCGGATCATGCGCCCAGGGGTCCGCGCGCGCGTAGACACGATGTCCCAGGTAGATGACCACAAAAATAGGGATGCCTATGTACGCAGTAAGGAAGCTGCTGGCGCTCCAGTTCTGCGGCCAGAAGACGTTGAAGCCATTGATGAGGCACAGGAACGTGAAACCGACCATCTGAACCCACGAACCCCACGGCTGTAGCCAGGAGCGGTACGGCAGGTCCGTCACGCCCTGCGCTGCGCACGCTTTGCGGAACCGCAGGTAGATGACCCCGCAGCAGATCCACGAGATGAACCCGGATGTGTTGGTCAGGTTCACGAACCAGTTGAATACCACCGATGCTGATGATCCTACGTTGAGATATGCGAGCGCGCAGAAGAGCGACGAGCACGCTACCGCTCGATACGGTACCCCGGCTTTGGTGCATGCTTTGAAGAACGACGGCGCGTTTCCTGAGAGCGCGAGCGCGTACAGCGATCGGCTTGAGAGGTACAGGAACGAGTTACCTGATGACCACGCCGAGATGATGATTCCCGCGTTGATGATGCTGTCTTAAGATGGGAGGTACAATTAGCATAAACTTCGAAAAGGGATTTTGGTACTACTGGAATTCACTCAGTACTTCTGCCTATAGCGTTCCCATTCCGAAATAGAGCTTGAATGGCCCTTTGGTCAAGGATTCTACGAAGTGGAAATACAAAGAAAAGAATATGGTATTTGCACCGCGAGCTTACATACCGAGAACAGGGATGCCGGCGTTCTTGATGCCAATTACAAACGCCGAGGAACCGGCGCCAGCTCCGCCATTGGTGATCTTGGGGTCGTTCGACGGACAGATGACACTTATAGCTAGAACGCACCCGATGTAGAAGAAGAATAGTCGGTAGATATAGCGCCGGGCAGCTGTGGGGAGGTTGCGGCGAGGCGACTTCATCTCACCCCCGGTGACGACCAGTAGTTCGGGAGCGAATGTAAAAGGGAAAGCAGACAGAACCAGGGTAGAGAGCAAGGCGAGGAATCTACCAGTATTACCACCCGCCAAGTAAGTGTTGGCCGCACCTGGGTCTTTCCAGTAGCGGAATCCCAATCTATCATGATCTGGACCGCCGCCCCAAAAGAGGATAAACGAGACCAGTAAAAGCCCAATCATCATGATGATCTTTGTTGAAGCGAACCAAAACTCCGTTTCGCCATAGAACTTCACCGGCAAGGCGTTCAGTCCGACTATAACAACGATCATAATTGAGATCCAGACAGCAATATTGACGGGAGGATTCCAGTAGCTTATAACCAGGCCAGCCGCGGTGATTTCATAGGGAACGAGAATGCCGAGAGAGTAAAAATACAGCCATCCGAGAGCGAAACCTAGTGACCTTGAAACGTAACGATAGCCAAATAGGTTCATCGATGACCCAGGGGTGGGCAAATAAGCAGCGACTTCGGTGATGGCTGTAACAACACAGAAGACTAGGAATGCCATTAAGAGATATGATCCAAGAATGAAAGCAGGACCACCTCTTGCAAGCGTCTGTCCCGATCCAACAAATAGGCCAGTTCCAATCGTGCCGCCGAGAGCAATCATCTGGGCATGCCTAGCAGGTCTTATCAGAAACACGTTTGGTGATTGAGAGCGCTCAATGCTTACCTGGATTTCAGCCCACGCTGAGTTCTTTCATAGCGCTGGTCAAAGATCTCTCCCGCAAGAATCTCAGGGTTAACAACAGAGCTCTTCCTGTGAGTTGTAGAGCCCTGTCGATCCGTATCCTCATATCCAGGAAGCTCCTTTTCAGGAGATGCATCGGTTTCAGGGTTACCCATGATATGCCGTAGAAGAGTAGAGATACGGTTGAAAATTGAACGAGGCTCACCGCGTTGGAACGCTGAGTAGATGTCAAGCAGGCGGGTAGTTTATGTACGACGTGAGCTACCCCTCCAGTGGAAACCTATAATATCCTAGTTGTGTCGAATGCGCCTACCTTGCATCTTGCCGTTACATGGGGCTGGGCTTGTTGCGTAGGTAACCCGCATAGCCAAGCTGCGGACGCGATAAGACGGAAATCTTTTGGAGAACCTGTTAGTTTGCGATAAGGTATGGATCATCGCGCTGTATAAAGTTAATGATGTGCAGACCCTAGCCCCGGTCTCCAACTTCAACGAACCATACTGGACGGACACGACCAGTCACGTCAGGGTCCGACACAGTGCAGGCAGTGAGAAAATCCACCCATTGCATTTTGATTTAGAAGATATTGACGCGATATACCTGGTCATGGTGGAAGAGAACAGTTATCTTAAACTAATCTGGTGGTTTTGGCGTTGGACCGGCGGTCCCGTCATGGCCTTGGGTCTCGTCAACGGGCTTCAAGCTAACATGTTGAGACAGAAAGTCTATCTTGGAGACGGCTAGCCACGGGAACTGGGCATGGTCGAGCCGTGGCCATACGTATCGGCAAAGTCCGAGATGGGAGCTTTGTTGATCGCTTGTTATATGCCCGTTAGATTTCAACAGTCTGGTGGGATTGGCGGGTTTCGTGGAGTCATGAGAATGACCGAATTTCTTTGTTGCCTTCTAGAATACATGGGGATGCAGTGGATAACTTAGGAACAGGGCACTTCGAGTCTGACAGGCTCCCAGGCCGCTGACTGCTTAGTGTGAAGGATGTTCGTATGCCTTGCATCGTGTCGTTGCTGAACAGCTAGGCTGGTACCATACAATTTCAGCAGGATCGCTGAGCCCTGCAGGGAGAGGGAGAGAGATAGGCATGAGAAATGCAGGTAGGTGGGATCATGCCTTTTCTCCGGAGAAGTGCGTAGTAACGGCATGGGAGATAGTTTGGACTTGCCTTCTGAGCCTCCTTCTCCGCAGCAATCCCTTGGCAAGCACGGCAGGCTCCCGACAGTTTGATTTTCCTAAGCCGAAACGAGCCCCTAAGATATCCTACTGCCTAACCTAGGAAAGCTGATTCTAGTAGCCAATAGGAGTGACTTCTATCCAGATCTTTTTCTTCCTTCCCTCCTTGCGTTTTTCATAATACGCAATTCCAGATAAGGACATCAAATCCCTAGCAGCCGTCAAAAACTAATCACTGATCACAAAAAATGCCATTATCTGTCCTGCTTTGGCCAATCAAAAATTTTCAAATAAAATATCTCAACTCTATGCGAGGAGCCAGACCCGTCTCTGGCCGGCTCAAAGAGCCTTCTCTTCGTTGTGTCACTACTGCTGCAGGAAAGGGTTCCATCGGCTAAACGGGGTTGTCTTGTTCTAATCTGAGACTGTCCTTGCATGTGTTTTGACATTTGGGGTTGAAGTATATACAGTGAGCTAGTTATGGCCCGGTAGATATAAACAGAGAAGGGAAAGAAAGATACATATATCCGAATTTTTTTTAGCCCAGGATAAGCAAAAGACCATATTTCAATGCACAATAGTATACAGTTGGTAATCTATAATGGTTATACTCGTTTTCTCTTGATATATTGTTACCTATGCCAGTTTCTTCACCGCGCGCTATGCAACTCTTCAAACGCTGCTTACTCCTTCATCCTCTTGAGAATGGACTTGTACCGAGTCTGCACAACATAATGCGGTAACTTGCTTAGCGGCTCTTTAATCCTCACAACATTGAAAGGTAACCCTTCGGAAAGGATAGCGGTCAGTACATACGACGACACCGTCGATGTAGCTAGCGGCACATCCCTCAAGTGAGCGCCAACATCCTCAAGGCTTAGAGACTGGACATGCCAAAGGGCATACGCCCTCAGTTGCGACGCGGATGCCAGAGGCTTGCGTAGCTCGGGGCGGCCCATAAGCCACTCTTCAACCCACGCTTCTGCCCTTAAGTACTCGGCGGACTTGGGAGCCATACCTACTGGTGTTTGTTTTGTTACTCTTTTCGGCCGAGTGCTGTCTTGTGGCGTTTCTGCTTCCTCTGCTGGCATGGTAGTGGCAGTAGTAGGTGTCGGATTTTGAAGGCGGACGTGACCCACTCGTTTTGGGAGCCGGGCGAGCCCACCGTCCGTCAAATCGTTTGATGTTGACGCGCTGTCTTCTTGTGGCCTTTTTCCTGATAAACCCGGTTCAACAGGATGCGATCTCCCTAGCCGAACCCGACCAATTCGTCGTGTAGAGGGCATGAACTCTCCATCAGACGAGTCATCGGCGTCTGATGATCCATCTTCAGACGACGTTTCTACCTCGTCATCTGATTCTTCAGCGTCTTCTGGAGCAGTTTCAAAATCCTCTTCGGAATCTTCAGAATCTTCATTTGGAACAACAGGAACCTTTTGAACGGCAACTACGTTGAAGCTGGCAGCTAGTCTAACGGGAGCATTAAGTTCGGCATACTCTGGACGGGGTGGGGTTGGTTCCAGCTTCTTCCTTTTAGCTTCGAGGACGTCATAGAGCCGGAAACCAGCATATGCATCAGAAGCCGCGTAAAGTATCTGATCATAGAGCAAGGCCTTGCTCCAGTCGCTCTGTCTTACATCACCCTTTGCCAGCGGTAGCTGTAGATGCTCTTCCACTTGCCGCGCCAGAGAGACCAAGGTCTTTTTCACTTTTGTGGGTTCTGTAGCCGAGAACTTAACAAGGTTGTGGAGATGGCTCAGCTCTAACATTCCTCTAGACTGAATCCCGAGATGCTTTTGGAGCCGCGTGCAGTCTCCTTTGATTGCGACTCCAGCTTTCGTAATGTCTGGACACTCCATAATCCTCTTAATAGTCGGAGGTAGTAGTTCGTCGATAGTATCGCCTTTGAAGAGTGCGATGTGAAAAAGGGCAATACGATCTTCACTTGCCAGCTGGATCAATGATGCATTGCCTCGAATACCATCTTTTACGGATGCGTTTGGTTTCCACTCAATGTCAAAGCCAAGCACTTTCTCCTCAACGAAGTATTTGGCCACTCGTTCTGACACTTCCATGTTCTTACAGTAGTGCATGGATATTTTCTGGTCCTGGGGTCCGCGGTAGAGATCATGCCGCCAATAGGCAGCGCCGGTGCTCAGAGAAGCAGTCATGGCTTTTCGTAGCGTTTCTGCAGGAATCTGATAGGTAAGTGGCGTGTGCTCTTCTTTTTGTTGCTGCCGTGCTTTTGAACTACCTGCTTCGCTGCTGTTATCGCTGCTATCACCTCCCTCACTTGATGAATTGGGATCGATAATGGGGCCTTCTCTACCGTCATCTCCATCATGGTTTTCATTAAAAGCTCCTTGGCTCGAGCTGCCGTTGCTAACTCCGAGGTCGGTGTCAGCGATTTCTTCGTTGTCTTGTGTTCTCTGCGCTAGTTGAGCCACAAATATAGGATGAGGCGCTCCCAAGCTTGATGTCGATGATAGCTTGATGCCTAAAAATGTATCCTTGGGCTTTAAGACCGTAGTATTCTGTGAGTCCAATGCGGCTGATATACGTTGCCTTTTGGATGACCTGGGTCGTTTTCTCTTTGAACTCGACGCGCGGACTGTCATCCGGGCCGGCCTTGCATTTTCGGTTTCGGAGGTCAAGGGAAGAATTCGCTTTCTCACTCCCCTTCTTTGGGCTCTCAATATATTGAATAAGAGACTTCGATACCTTCTTTGTAATTCGGACATAGGAACAATATGATCCAACTCTTTCACTCTCCTAATTAAAGATTCCCTCAAGGCTTCGAGTTCTGTGTTGATGGAAGTCTCAAATAGTCCCCTTTTGGCCTGATGTAGGAATGCTATATATCTTTCATTCCGCTCGTCACCTGGTCTCCCTAACTCTGCATGCCGGAAGCTTCGCAAGCTAGTCTGAAGAGCGGTCGCATTCAGGGAAACTTGTAAAAGTGGTTGCAGGAGCCAATTCAACAATAGCTCCCCAGGAGAACCTTCCTTCATCAGAACTCTTAGGCCTCTACACTCAGGCGATCTATGTTTCAGGACTATGTCAAGGTGTAATCGCCTGGCTAGCAGCTCGTACTTTTTGACGCTACGAAGGAAAGCTTCAAAAGACGGGCCTCCAAGTGCATTCATTTTTTGTTCATCGACCCAGACACGAACCGGCTTTGAGAGGGGTTTGCGTGGATTTTGATAGGGGTTCTCTGGCTCCCATTCCACCAAGGCTTCAGCTTCAGATCGTAGATTTTGGGCCCCTTCATAGACGTTCCAGCTCATGTAAGTAAAAGCCTGTCGGGCAGTATCTGCTGCAGCTATTCCTGGGGCTTCTCGGGAAACCCAACTTTGATAACGGACTGCATAAGTACGACCGCGAGATTTGTGGCTGGTTATAGCAAAATTGATTCGACTTCGTGAAACCCTGGTGCATTGCCAATTCCAATACTTCTCTTCATGATACTTTAATTCACGAAGCGATTCTAACATCGTTGCCTGTTCGAGCAGGTTGGCATTTATTCTCTGAAGTAGGATCGATATGGACGGAGACCACCCCATGGCCACTCCAGTCGCTTGAAATTCTTGCAGGGTAGACCTCGTTTTAAGCAAGAGGTTGTTGTATATTTTCCTTTTAGAACGCTGTGAATGCACTAGGGAGTCCAGTATCCCAACTAAGCTTACGATACCTTCATCCACAGGCTCAAACAGTTTCTTGTAGCCCTCATAAGTTGCTCGCTGCTTCGATCTGTCATTTAATTGATACACATCTCTCCACTCTTTGACTCGTCGGTTTTGTTGCACGATGGTTGCTGCGTTCGAAGGAATTGTGGTTGTTTCAGGCAATGAAAGGATTGAGGCATCTTTAATCTGTGCTTGCTGTATCTTTTTGCTTGCTTTAGCTCTTGGTTGCTGCGCTTTCGGCACTGGCGTGAGCAAGTTGGATGGGTCTTTGAGTGGTGGTGTTACTTGCGCAGCATTTTGTATGTCGACTGAAGGCTTGTCAATGTTGGGTTGCCCTTCAACCTCCAGGACTTTCTTGATTGGCAAAGGATTGCTGTTATTTGCCTCCTTGATCGCCCCTGCCTTTTCAGCCTGGGATAACTTCTTAGTTACCTTAGTAGCCTCAACAACTACAGGTACATTCTTCGGTACGGCGGATACGTTCTGTTCGTTGGCTGCAGATTGAAGCTTTTCCGGTGATTTGATGGCCCTGGGCTTAGCAACCCTAGCCTGAGCCTTCCTTTCTTCGTCCTTTTGGTGACTTCTAATCAATGCTAGAGTATCCAATTGGCCAGAAGCTACCCCTCGCGGCTGCCTGTGCACCGAAGGCTTGAATTTGAGCGGCGGGGCAGAAGCATAGCCTCTGCAAAATACAATGCTATGTGAAGGGTCCCACGTTTGGTCGCGGGCATCGCATCGCGAACTCGGGGCAAAAATAATACCCGAAGAAGCGTCCCACGTCCCGGAAGGCGGAGGGTGAGGCTTTGGGGGTACTCGGGACCTAGAAAGTAATAGAACAAGATGTTAGCCGGATCCATTGCTTTGCCTTTAGAAGCGCACAGAGTGTCTTGTACCCTTCATGCCAGCTTCTCGCAATGGTGGCCTGTTCAGCTGCCGGGTCGTGATTTTGTGCATAGCTTGATGGCATCCTCGCTGGGCTCGGCGTCTTGAGGTAGGCGGTATAGATGCAGTCTGCGAAAGTACGATGTTTGAGAAGCATTGCACTCCATGGTAATATCTCTCCGCAGACGCCAGTCGTTGGACTGGCCTCCAGGAGCGTGAGTCACGTCAACATGGCTGCGCGTGAGAGGTCGACGCGCCGGCTGCCTGGAGAATACTCGATGGGCCCTGGCCGAGGTCGGAAGGTGCGAGTCACGGAGCAACGTTATCAAAAATTAAGCGAGCCTCAAGCTCCCGTTGCGCCAAGCCAAACGACAGTGAGAATCCGCATCTCGAGTGGGCAGCCTTACTTCTACGCCCTACGCAGAGACGTCCAGTTGTGCTAAACCATCTCAAAAATTGCCCCAGTTGTTGGTTGCTGCTAGACAAAGGATAACGCCATGGCCTCGCAACTCTTACCACTAGGTTTGCTTAGATATCACCTTCTTCACAGCACCCTGCTGATATGTGCTCCGTAGAACTAATCGACAAGTGCGTCGGGTCAAAAATATGGGTGGTAATGAAAGGCGACAAAGGTCAGCTGGGTCCCAGTGCAATTTGCCTCCCGGCTTCTAATGCTCTATAGAGTTCAGCGGAACATTGCTCGGTTTCGATGACTATGTCAGTATGTGCTCCCCAGACTGCCGATCCACGTCAACTATTTCTAACTCTGAACAGATATGGTTCTTGAAGATGTGACCGAGTTGTTAGTATTGCTTCTCCAATAAGCTCTCGTCTACGCTTCTCGCGCTTCACACTAATCCTTTGTTGTGGCGAAGTGACTACACAGGCACACAAACTAGGCTTCCTAAAATTCTGTTGAATGGTAATAACATCTGCATGGTGAGTTCCATTCTAGGCCCTAGCACTATTGAGGCCCGGATCAATCTAGCTGACACTCTCTATAGTTAATCCCAGGCGGTGAAGGGCCCGTGGGTGCAACGTAACACGCTTAGCCGTCAAAGGCTTCGATCTGGACCTTTGAGCTAATGGCATTGAGGCTGTCGAGAGCTTTTAACCCTGCAGATTTTTTGGTGGTGTGTGGGCTCTTCTTGGGCAAGGAAGTATTTGTAAAACACGGGGTCTTTCAAAAACCACTTTTGCTGAGTTATTCCCGCAGCCTACTGTTTAGTTCAAAGGGGATCTTTAGATGAGTTGAGTGCAATCGATGATCAAAGTAGGGGCGTGGAATTTGCCCAAAATGGATAGTCGTGCAGACGCTCGGATCCTTCCGATATCACACAGATCGGATGCAAGCCTTCGGCTGCGCGAATCGAATTTTGGGACCGAGCCTTACCCAACAACATACTGCACAGCAGTAGGCAGTTCATTCACGTGATTGAAGAGCTTCCTCTATTCTGCACGCTACTGGTGGAACTGCATAATACATCAGACGCGTAGATGGCCGGCTTACGACGTGGGAAACAACTGAATCTCTCGACCCATTTTCCACGACTGATGGAGAGGCTAGACGCTAGATAGTGGCGGAATTGATGATGGGCCTTTGATAATAGCTATTCCCATGATTGAACGTAACTGCCGAATGCAGATGATGGCATTTTGCCTTCTCGCTTCTCGAGATTGGACCGTAAATGAAATCCCCTCGTGCCCGATGCTCGATCCAAGCAGAGCAGCTCGAATCCACCTGTTAGAGCTGTCCAACCGAGACGTGCCAAGTCCCCCCCGAGGTCCGCTGCAAGATTTCTTGCGGTTGACAGGGGTCAGGGCTTCGAAGGCGAAGTGGGCGACCGTGACGGTTGGACAGGTTGGAGAGGCTGCGCTCCGCTGGTCACGGTGAACGATTGGCGGTTCGGCGTGGCAGGCCAAGCTTGGAAGGCCGATGGTGGGTGTCAGAGAATTGGAATTTCTGGAAGCGTGCCCTGGCTGCTCCACCCCGCTCCATGATGCTGCGATCTGCATCCAGGTGGCCGCGCTCTGGGGCGGAAAGGGGTGTGGAGGAAGGGTGGCATTTGGCAGGATTGGAAGGATTGGAGTCATTGACAGTTCCAGGTCGCACCGGTGCGCCAACACGGTGCAGATCGCGACGGTGCCAACGCCCTGCAACGGTAGGCTGTCGGACCAGCAGTATCAGATCGCCAGATCCCAAGCTTGGTTCGGCCTGAGGGCGATGAGGACGATGAAACCAGTTGCATGGGCAGCCGCGCAGCATGGCTTGATGGCTGCATGGCTTGCCGACGCCCCGGGCTAGTTTTGGGTGCAAGCAGGTGAGCAAGCGGGATCGAGGGCAACACGAGGGCACACAGGAGAAATTCGAGATTTGGCGAATTCCTCGAATTCCTCGAATTCCATCATCGCCGGCGAGTCAGCGCGTGGGCCCGGCAGCAGATGGTTTCGCTGACAGCTGTGTCAGTTTGGTTTGCCCGCCCGTTGAAGTCGGTTGTCCGCGCCGACGCGATCTTGGCTCGCAGTGACCGCGGTGCCGGCTGCGGTGGAGATGGGAGAGAGAGGGGGCAGAGGGGGGCGGGCTGGGAGCTTGCCGGCCACCAACCCACCAACCCACCGTGCCCACCGTGCCCACCGTACCCACCCATCACCCACCCATCACCCACCCAT